>JAFMOD010000224.1:1790759-1993298 GCA_019802435.1 Corydoras maculifer
TGAATAATTTTGCACATCGCACTTTTCAGTTTTTTATTTGTAAAAAAATTGTTGATTCATGTATAACTTTCATTCCACTTCACAATTGTATACCACTTTGTGTTGGTCTTTCACATTAAATTCCAGTGAAATATATTTATGTTTGTGGTTGTAATGTGACAAAATATGGCAAAGTTCAAGGGGTATGAATACTTTTGCAACCCACTGTATATATATATGACCCTTACTGAAATCTGCATCTCAGCAGAACAACATACTTGGATTCAAGTGCTGTAAAGTCCATGGATAAGTTGGAGAGGGGGCAAAGAACATCCCATGGTTTTCCTGAAAAGGTAAAAAAGAAGAGAGATATGTTTGGGTTTGGTGCTATTCATAATTAAATAATAAATATATTTATATATGTTTTGTTTACCTGTGGTGCCCCAGGCAGACGTACCAGCGGATCAGGAGCCATGTGAGGAAAACCGATGTTGGCTGGTGGAGGCATTTTCGCCAGAAAACCTGCCCACACGTAAACATTGGCAAACTGATCGTACATGTAGAAAGGCAGCGGTGATGTCATCAACTCGTCTGAGTAAAAGCTCCTCTGATGTGGTGGTGCAGGTGCCGGTAACCTCCACGGACATTGCAGCTGGTCTAAAAAACACCACCAAGATGTAATTGTCGTTCAGTTCAGTACAGCATGGTGCAGCTGGTATTTTTTTTTATGTTTGTGTAGGTTCATTTTTAAATAATAACTTTAAGGATTAAACTGTCTTGATGGCCTCTCAGCGCTGGGGATGCAGGTTTGAATCCTGACCTTAGTATAGTTTCCATGTTCTCATGGTGTTCTCATGGCTTTGCTCGGGGTTCTCCAATTTCCTCCCACAGTTCAAAAGTATGGATTCAAGGTAAATTATCACTATTTTTTAATTTGCCCCTATCTAAATTGCACTCATAGAGTGTGTGTGTGAGTGTGTGCCCAGCAATTGATTGGCACCCTGTCCTGGGTAATCTATGCAGCAGCCCAAACGTTCTCCCCTGGACGGGCATCCCAGCGACCCTAGTGTAGGATTATGAATTATAAGATAATGAGATGAACTTTATTTGAATGAATATTCATCATTATCATATTTAAATATCTTTATGTGTTGAAGTTTTTTTTAGAACAATAAAAGTGTGTGTGCCGGCACGGTGGCCTAGTGGTTAGCATGTTCTCCTCTCAGCACTAGGGATTCGCGGTTTGAATCCCAATTTGGGTGGAGTTTCCATGTTCTCCCCGTGTCCGTGTGGGTTTCCTCCGGGTTCTACGGTCTCCTCCCACAGTCCAAAAACATGGATCAAGACAACTGAGTTCTCCACAAATTGCCCCATATAGAGTGTGTCTGTGTGAGTGAGTGTGTGTCCAGCGACAGCTTGGCGCTCTGTCCTGGGTGTATCTTCCCAGCGCCCGAAACTCCACTGGATGGGCATGGGGAACTCCCCTGCAACCCTAGCAGAGGATAAAGCAGAAGATAATGGATGGATGGAATAAAAGTGTGTGTTTTGTTAGAGTTAAGGCTTTTTTTTTGGGGGGGGGGGGGTTATTTGGGATGAAGGTAACCTCTGAACACGCCCCGCTCGGAGGCTCCTCTGCTGGGCTGACTGTAACCGCTCGAGCTCTCCGTCGGTGCTGTCTGGGATCCGGAGTCGGTGGCGGTCGTGGCGTCGTAGCGGTTCATCTGGGCCTCGAGCTCGGCGTGTCCTCTGACCTCACCCCGCTGGCGCCGGCCGGGGCTCCGGGTGACGCGCTCCCGATCTGACCGCGCGTGCCCGCTCGCACCGGGGCTTTCCAGAACAGGGTTGCGGGTCGTCTTCGCGTGCTCGCGCTCGTGCACGCGCTCGGCCCGGTCCGCAGTCGCCGCTTGCTCGTGCACGGCGGGGGTCGTGGACCCCGCGCGCGCGCGCTCCCGCTGACTGACCTGTCGGTATTTCGCCACGAGGCGCGCGCGCGCCGTGATGAGCGAGCACTTCGGGCAGCAGCAACTAGCGAACCTGTTAAACCCCCCGCCACAAACCAATCAACAACCAATAAACAACCAATCAGAGACACGGGTCTGTTCATTAGAAACGAATTTCATTCGATCTGTTTAATAAAAACCACCAAACACAGACAACTTCACAGAGATCCGGACATCTCAATTACAAATAATGGGGCGACGCGTTAACGGTCCTCCGCACGAACCTGTTACTGGACAAATCTTTGTCCTTTTAACTCAAATTTTTAAAAACCGGATCACAGAATAAAATCTTCAAAAATGTGGAATTTCATATATATATATATATATATATATATATATATATATATATATATATATATATATATATATATATATATATATGTATATATATATATTTTACAATTCAGTAAAAACTTTTAAAACTTCATTTAAACTCATTTTAAGTGCAGATAGTCACGTCATGCCGTGTACTCAGCTAGCATGAGCACGTGCATTATCAGGCGAATTCATTAATTACATTTACCGTAAAATCATACTCTTATTTATTATTTTGCAATGTTTTATTTTGTGTTGCTTTATTTAATATGCGCCGTAATCGGGACAGTCTAAAACGCTCAACGTGAAAACTTTAATGTATTAAAACATCAACCTAGTAATATTAAACTTTACTCTTTTATTACTCTTCATTAGGACTTCATGCTACAGTAATTATTAACCTGTACTTTGAAAGGAGAGTAATCATTTTCACGTTTAGCCTTTTTCCTCCGATTCAGAGCCATTATGAGGAATTGGCTTAACGTGAAAATTCTTCCTTTTCTTTTTGTGTGCTGCAGGTTCATAATTACAATATTAAAGACAGAAACAAGCATTTTAAAGACTAAATTCCATTTACAATTTTTTTTGTCTTATTTGGGGAAATAATAATGTAAACTAAAGTTATTCGTATTTTAAGAAAATACCCACTTTATTATTCTTATTCTTATTGCTTTAAGTCTTCGTCTTGTTTTCCAATTTATCACTTTTTAAAGTTGTATATATATATATATATATATATTTTTTTTTTTATTTTTTTATCTCGTATTGAAGACAATGCAGAGGTCAACGCGATCTCTTGCCTGCATTGACGCGCGTGACGCTTCAGCGTGGTCACGAGACCGTGGTTCCTGCAGCGCGCGCACTTCGGACTCCTCGCACCTTCGGCCATCGACCAGCAAACAGCCGGAGACGCGCGACGATGAGACTAGACTGAGGACTCCCGTCTGCAGTGACGTCACCGTTTACTTTGTATCGTTTTTTGCGTGGGAAAAGCGCGCGGCAGACAGCCACCTGGACTTCTGGAAATTTCCATTTTCTGTCGCGTAAAATTAATCATCCTGTACAGCACAACGGGGGTGGTGTGTGTGTGTGTGTGTGTGTGTGTGTGTGTGTGAGGGGGGGGTTAAGGTGGTTAACTGTCAGGGTTGACTCAAATATTTGTTTGCCTCTTTTGCTAAAAAAAATGTATTCGATCATTCAGTATCGTGTACTGGGCTGGTAGTTTTTAAATCAATATTTAAACTTCAACTTCAAAGCATCATTTGGTCATGAGATTCATCTATCCATCCATTATCTTCCGCTTTATCCTAGATTAGGGTCGCAGGGAGGGGGTGTTCCCCATGCCCATCCAGGGGAGAACGCCTCGGAGATACACCCAGGACAGGACGCCAATCTATCACTGGGCACACAGACACTCATACAGACACACACACAAACACACTCTATATGGGGCAATTTGGAGAACTTAGTTGACTTGATCCATGTTTTTGGACTGTGGGAGGAAACCAAAGGAAACCCACACGGACACGGGGAGAACATGGAAACTCCACCTAGATGGGGATTCGAAACGGGAATCCCCAGCACTGAGAGGAGAACATGCTAACCACTAAGCCACCGTGCCGCCCTAACCAGAGATCACTGTCAAATATTGCTATAACGGGTGTAGTAGCTCAGTGGTTTGGGTGTTGGGCTGTCAATCTGTAGGCTGTGGGTTCAAATCCCAGGCCCACTGAAGTTACCAATGTGACTCCTTGAATAAGACCCTAACCCCTCATTGCTCCAAAAATGCTGTAGCAACCCTGTGTAAGTCTCTATTTTGCTAAATGACCAAATATAATTAAATATAATAATATAAAAGTGGCGGCACGGTGGCTTAGTGATTGGCATATTCTCCTCTCAGCGCTAGGGATTCCTGGTTCGAATCCCCATCAGGGTAGAGTTTCCATGTTCTCCCCTCGTCTGCGTAGGTTTCTTCCAGGTTCTCCGGTTTCGTCCCACAGTCCAAAAACATGGATCAAGTCAATTGAGTTCTCCAAATTGCTCTATATAGAGTGTGTCTGTGTGAGTGAGTGTGTGCCCAGCGATAGATTGGCATCCTGCCCTGGGTGTATCTGCCTAGCGACCGAAATGTTCTCCCCTGGATATAGGATATAGGATAGGCGACCCTAATATAGGATAAAGCGGAAGATAATGAATGAATGACTAATATAAAAGTAATATTTAAAAATTTGGCAAAAATCGCAGGAGTCGTTTACAAGAACCCGTCGGAATCGGAGTCAGAGTCGACTCCGAAGTTGCTCAGATCACCCTCCCTTAGGGCGCGTTTGATTCTCGTTAGAGTCCCGAAGAGTGTCGCGTCCGAAACGAATCGTGAAGGGTGTGTGAACCGTTTGAAAGTTCACTAATGTAGTGCACTCTGACGAGGAGCAGGCTTCGGTTTGAGGTGCGGCCGTTGGAACTCGGCTGTATATTAGCAGAAGCTCCGCCCACACCACGCGCCGAATCGAATTAGGCAGAAGGCGGAGAGGAGGCTGAGCGGCGCGGGTGTCTGCGAGCTGCTCCGACGGGACCTGCCTTTGTGTCGTGGATGTTCTCCTCCGTAAAGGACAATGTGGACTATAATAGGACATTTCTTTTTCCTGCACTTGATTACAGTGGACGTTCATTTAGGAGAAGGTAAGTTTTTATTTTTGCGCCATTATAAAGAAAAAGCAGTGTGAAAAGCCGTCCTCTCATATGAATGAATGGGATGGGATTCGTGTTATTAGAGCTTGTGTTGTTTAAATTCACTATCTTAATCATCATTCCACTCGTTTTGATTTCATATGTTTCATCTTCGTAAGTAATGACTTCAAACATTGTATAAAAAACAGCCTGAAGACAGACGACGGTCGCTCCTCCACCTGACGAGCTTGACAGTTATTGTTGTAGTTGGTGTCTGGCGGCGTTAAATGTCGTGTTTGTGGGAAACGCTCGGCTTTATTTGCTTGATTTTTGTAAGAAAATGAAAAACAAACGTCGGTGTCTGAGGTTGTAAATGTCAGTATTTCGCTGCTGGGCGGGTGAAATCCAGCCAACGAGACGCCGAACACGCCGTTAAGACGTCGGAAGCCGCCTCAGGGTGAATGAGGACCGCTGGCGGTTGTGGAATCCTAACGCTTTGATTGTCGGCTGTTTTGATCGAACCGCAGGCTCCGAGGCGGAGTGTGAAGACGGACAGTTCCGCTGCAAGAACACGAGGTGCATCCCGACTCTGTGGAGATGCGACGACGACGACGACTGCGCCGACAACAGCGACGAAGAGGGCTGTCGTAAGTTTCAGTGGATGATGCTGAGTACAACAATACAATGATTTATTACAGACCAATGAAGAAAAAACTGCAACTGGAGCCTAAAAACATTATTAATGCTTAAAAAATAAAATCAAATGAATAGTTAAGTGATATTTTTTCTCTTTCATTCATTCATTATCTCCCGCTTATCCTCTATTAGGGTCGCGGTGGGGTTCCCCTTGCCCATCCAGGGGAGAACGTCTCGGGCGCTGGGCAGATAGACCCAGGACAGGGCGCCAATCCATCGCTGATATTTTTTCTCTATTTTCTCTAAATATTCATTCATTATCTTACACTTTATCCTATATTGGGGGGGGTCCATGCCCATGCCCATGCCCATCCAGGGGAGAACGATTCGGGTGCTGGGCAGATACACCCAGGACAGGACGCCAATGCATCGCTGGGCACACAGTTACTCACTCAAACACACTCTATATGAAGCAATTTGAAGAACTTAGTTGACTTGATCCATGTTTTTGGACTGTGGGAGGAAACCCACGCAGACACGGGGAGAACATGGAAACTCCACCCAGATGGGGATTCGAACCGGGAATCCCTAGCGCTGAGAGGCGAACGTGCCAACCACTAAGCCCTTCTCAAAATAATAAATAAAACTATTTTCTTAACCCAAAAGTACTTTATCTAAAACTTCAATCTTGTTTCGAAATTAAAAAAAATCCTTTAAAATTGTTCTTTTGGTTGTTCTTATTAGGGAGTGCCACAGTGGATCACTATTCTTCATCTGGTTCCATCCCGGCTATCCTCTATCACCTCAACCACCTGCATGTCCTCACTCACCAACTTCATAAACCTCCTCTTTGGCCTTCCACTCCTCCCCCTGCTGGATAGCTTCATCCTCAGCATCCTTCTCGCAATATAAGCCTCATCTCTCCTCTGCATGTCCAACCACCTCAATCTCACGTCTCTCACTTTGTCTTCAAAGAGTCCTACCTGTCCTGTCCCTCTAATGAACTAATTTCTAATTTTGTCCATCTTCATCACTCTCAATGAGGATCACAGCATCTCCATCTCATCTACTCCCAGCTCTCTCTCCTGCATTTTGGTCAGAGCCACTGTGTGTGATCTGTATTACACTGCAGGCATCAATAAACTTTTCATTTCACTTTGGCAGAAACTTTTTGTAGCCTTCACATTAATCAGTTTAAATGTTTAATTACTGTAAATTCCATGCAAACTGCACCCCAGTTCACCTACTACCTAATTTCTTCTGCGCAAAAGCAGTAGGTGAGAAGGTCTAGAGAATGTCTGAATCATGTGAACTGATATTATTCCGATGTTGAAATCTTCTATCTTGATTTTGACTATGGAGGATTGAAGGGTAAATGCCGATTCATTTTATTTAGTATTGTGAACAGTCGAGTCGTTTAAGAATGTTTTAATTTGACTCCTTTAAGCCTGTGGAATCTGCAGTCTGCTGCCGGATCGAGCCAAGTGCCTCATCATCCCAATTTTACTGAATTCACTTTCAGAGTGTTGCCCATGTGACATGTTGAGAGTCACACAGCCATGAAGTATGTATGCTCAGAGAATAAGTAGAATATGCAGTGCCCTAATTCTAGAGGTTTTAAGAAACAGTTAAAAAAAGAAGTATATACAGTGCCTTCTGTTTATGTTTAAAAACCTCTATATAGAGTTTTGCATATTTGCATTTACATTTAGTCATTTTGCCCATAGGAACTTACAGAGAACCTCGCAAGTGTAAGTTAAGGTGGAACCCGTTGAACTGCAGTGTTATCAATCCTGATCATTTGCTAATCCGTATGAATGCCTGAATTCCCACCCCACAACCTAATAAAGAAATTACAGCATGTTCTTGTGGAAGAGCTGTCTCTTTAAGTCTTTCAAGACAATGCTGAATGTCAAAACATTTCAGAAACCTCATTCCACCATTAACGTGAAGGATACGCCACCACAGTGAGTTTAAAGCACATGAGTGCAGTGAGTCTGCTGGAGTGTAGCTTTGGAAATTACAGTGCAGATATGATGAAGAAAATCCAGAGATTGCCCTGTAGACCAGGATCAGGGTCTTATACCGAAAATGGCAGGTATTGGAAGCCAATGAAGAGAGATAATCAGTGCAGTTTCATAATCGGTTAAACACCAGCTGCAAAAAATCTGCTTCTGGACTAAGTACAAGTAAAAGAAAAAGTGCCATTTAAATAAACTTACATTAAAATGAATAAAAATCGACACTTTTAATAATTTGCATTTTGGAATGAATTTTCACGTCCGTTTTTATTTCAGGCTGCTGTTAGACAAACCTACTTTTTATTTCTGATCGCATTAGACTGTCTGGGTTAATTCTGTTTGTGTTGCATGCCATTCTCACTCCGTGCCTGCCCTCGGGTTATGAAGTCTAATTATGAAATAGTAACGCATGCTAATTGAGACAGGTGTAATTTTGCAGTTGGCTCCAGACAGACCCACATCTGTTCATCTCCTTTGTCTCGTTCTTTCTGAGTTTGTGGCCCACATTCTGATGGAACTCAATCAAAGAAAACTGGGATTTGTTTTTTTTTTTCTTTTGTCTTTGCCAAACCCACTTGCTCCATTGTTTCGGTGTTGCTTTTGGATTAATTGTAACACCAGAGGATTTTATCTAAATAGAAAGTGGCTGTGAGCTGGTGAAGGAATTTAGCTGATTTTCTCTGGTACTGTGAATCAGAAGCTGTGTCCCAGTTTGAATACTGAACCTGAATTGTGCTTTTACCTCAGAAACATTGTATTTTGGGCCTAGCTTTTGTTGTGCAGTTGCCATTATATAATACTATTACAATATTCACACTCATCTTATTATCCATCCATCTATCCATTATGTTCAGCTTAATCCTCTTCTGGGGTCGTGGGGGGGGGGGGGTTCCCCATGCTTATCTAGTGAAGAATGTTTTGTGCGCTGGGCAGATACTCCCAGGAAAGGGTGCCGATCTATCGCTCAGCACATTCTCACATACCATATGGGGTAATTTAAATACTTATGGCGGATAAGTCTGTAAATTGCCTCATGTTTAGGTTTTAATGGTGTTCTGTGTGTTGATATTGCTATGGGGTTGCTATGTAAATGTTTTATGTTCCCAGTAAATTATAAAGAATTAATGACTCAGACAGAGGCCTGAAAATAAATTCAAATGGGTGCATTTTCTTGGCCACATTTGAATGTGTCTGAAATGAGACTACATATTTAAGTGTTTGTTGGGCAGGCGGTCAGAAAACGAGAACTCTCCTGGAAACCAGCCCTCATTAATTGTTTACCGTGATAATAATTCACAGATGGACTATTTGTTTATTACTTACAAACCCAGTAGGCATGCCAGTCCTTTAATGACACAATTTTAGCCCCATAGCTCATAAAATGCTCTACATCAGGCATCCTAATGCCTCTTATTAAGAAGAGCTACACCTAAAAAATCTGTAATCATAGTCAGTAATTGAATCCTAAATGCTGTGTTACTATAACGCTGTACCTGTGGACTCCTCAGGCCAACCTTCCGAAAAACAGGTCGCCACTTCACACACTGAGATTATGCCATGGATGTCCAACCAATAAAGGGCAGCAGGACATATAACACATGACAGTAAAGACACTATCCAACTCGCACTCCCTGAGGGATCTGGGTAAAGAACAATGGCATTTAAATCTTCTTTAATGATGCTTGAATAATATGGAATCATGTGTAATCATATGACCGAATCATGTGTAATTGTGGAAGAATCATGCGGATGAATCATGTGATAGAGTTAAATGATCAAATGGTATAGTGGAATCATGAGATGGAATCGTGGTGGAATCATGGAATTATATAATGGAATTATATGCAGGAATCAAATGGAATCGTAATGAAATCATGTTGTGGAATCGTGGAAGAATCATGTTATGGAATCATGTAATGGAATCATATAGTGGAATCATGTGGAGGAATCATGTGGTTTTTGTTATCAGGGAAACATCAGTGTCTTGTCTTTTTGTATAATACTTCTCTATATACACAACTGTTTGAACCTCATTTATTCATTTAAAAAGCTTTTCATTGGATCAACATTGAGTTCAGAATGCACATGAACTAGTCCTGTTGCTGTGTGTGGTCTGTAACAGACTGGTTAATCTGTATTAAATATGAAACTGGGTTTCTTTAATGATCACACATGAATGTAAAATACAGACGCAGAAGGCTAAAACCTTTACATGTGACTCAGCAATGTGTCTGTATGCTACATTTAAGTGTAGCGGCTCGAATTAACGTTAAAACGCCTCGCTGAGAAAATGCCAAGGCAAAGGATTCCTCTTTAACAGAATGCCAATGTATCCGTGCTGATCTGTCCAGTTACATCGTGGCTACATAAAGAGCTGACCTTTTCTTCTGCACTGTTCCCTTGATATTGAAGTCCCCCCCATCCCCCAACAAGCTCTCGTTCCTTGTCATTATGCCTCCATCCATGTCGGTCCATCCATCAAAAAAAATCCAACAGTCAACACACAAATACAGTAAAACCTAACCAAAGGTAGATTTTGACTTACATTTCCAGAAGCTTATGTTAAAGTGCTCATGAAGATCTTGATTCTTTAAAATCCTTTCATGCAGCGGAATACTGACTCATGCTGCATTCATCACATAGGTTTCTGGCTGGAACAGTATAATTAAATCCTATGTAATAAAGCTTTTTAAAAAAAAAATGTTTTAATGGCATCTATGCCATTTCAAAGCTTTTTAAGAACAACATGAAAACATCCATTTGCCATGTAAAGTCTATATATTACTGACTACATGAGGCTGCCACTAATTATATATATATATAATTATATACTAATTAAATATATATATATATAGCCAGTAGCAAGCTCTGTATCTCACACCGAGGCCTTCAGTAATGCTCTGTCTGAATCAATCCACCTTAATCTTATAATGCAGAAATGTAGTGTAACGACTATTGTATCACAGAGTGATAACAGGTGTTGCCACACATAAAAAAAATCACCAACAATAACCCTAAAAATTGCATTATTTGGGAAAATATCACTGACCTATGCTGACCTAATATATGACCGCTAGAGGAATTTGGTGTCACCGACTCAAAATCCTGCAGAATGGATGGCTAATCCTAGAACCTAAACATGAAAAAAACCAAAACATCATTCCGTGACTAGAGGAAATGATCCAGAGGAATGATGTTATGAAATAGATGAAGTTGGGTGCATCTCTGGAAGCTGCGGTGCAGAGCGGGTATGACCGCCTGGTTTATGTTCTCAGTCATTAAACCCACATCAGTTTTTCTGTGGTAGGGACTGAGGCAGTGGGACAAAGTTGGCAGGGGAAGTAGCTACATTTTTTTTTAAAAGAGTGGGAGCATAGTAAGTTTTTGTGTAGATTCTTGTGTTGCTCCTGCTTTTTTTCATGCTGACTCAGACTGCCTTTGGCAGCTTTACAGAAATGTGCGAGTGTGTGGCTGCAGCTAAAAGCCTTGATGTGGACAGACCTGTTTAAATCTGAGTGACTGATACGAATCCTCCGCACCAGGGGCCATGTGCAAAGTTGATAGATTACAAACAACAGACACACAAACTTTAGATCTTTCTCTAGAGGAAGTAATGTAATATCATTATTCTCTCAAATATCGCTACATATATTCTATATCTTCTGCCCCCCCATCAAATCTTTTTTCCCTGTTTCCTCCCACAGCTCAAAAATATGAATTCAAGGTGAATTAGCTGCTCTTAATTGACCCTATTTCTTGTGTTACAATACCCTTACCATCAATACATTTGTACATTTGTAAGACTTAGTGCTTTGTCCCTGTAATGTTTTTGGCTCATTGGCTTTAAAAATCATTTAAGCACTAACTCACTAAACCTCCCAAATCCTGCGAAACAGCTTGTGGTACTAACCAACCCAAAGCTCTGCTGAACAGGACGGATCTCTGCTGATGCCATGCGTCTGCCAAGCATGGCATGTTAACAAATCTCGCCTCAAGTGCGGCATGCTGAAAGGGGGCATCTCCATTTCCCAAATTATTTATTTTAAAGCCTGTAAATGTCGAGTTGATTCGAAGCCCATTAGCCGGCCGAGCCGAATTGCTCCGCTCAGCATCACGACGCAGCTCTTATCTTGGAGAAGATCGAACTGGTTCAGTGCAGATGCATCAGAAGAATAAAGAAGGACAGAGAAGAGTTGAGATGCAATCCCTCAAAACAGTGACTATTAATTTCAGGTTTAATAAAGAGAGGAGATTTGTGTGATGCTGTACTTGTGAGGGTGAATCCCTTCAGTAAAGTGGCATGAGGGCAGTAGGGGTGAAAATGAGTAACTAATATGATAGGGGTGTATTCAAAACAGCCATTGGCTACAATCCAAAGTCCTTATAGTGTCTTTATTATCTGGGTTAATGATGGAGCAGGGCTTTGAGTGTGATGATGGTGTTACCTTAATGCCTCTGTGTAAAAGGGTGTGGTGGACACTTATCATAATTGATATTTGGCTGCAGTTATTTCTTGCTGCAGTACTGATACATCTACTTTATAGTACATATAAAATTTTTTTATCCATCTTTAGTATTTCCAGTTAAAGCTGTAGATCCAGCATGTCTGCTGCGCTTCCACAGTTATGGAAAGTGTGTAAAGAAAATGGCTCTCATTCTAAGGCACTCTTGCGGAACTTTCTTTCCAAAGCTTGGTGGACATAGCAACTGCTGACCTTTGTTTTTTTTTTTTTTTTTTTTCTGGAACAATATGAACTCAGCTGATTAGAGCTGCAATTTTTGCCTGAAAACCAATCTGGTGATTTTCCAACCCACTGGACGTTAGGGTTAAACGTAATGTGGAAAATTTCCTCTTCACAATCTGTTGCATGGCGCTGATGTGGGCAGTTACCTTTTCATTTAACAGAAATCCATTAGGCTTCTGCATTATGGAAATCAGATGCTGTCAAAGTGCAAGATTCTAATAAAACTATTATTCAGAAATACTAGAACACATTTCACTCACTTCCCTTCATATTGCTCATTGTGTAAAATGTGTTTCGTGCCGTTTTTTTTCTTTCTTTTTGACCTTACAACGATAACGATAAGGACATTTTGGACACAAAGACCTGATTTGATTCTACACTCTTGCCACAGTTTGATTGTTGAGCGTCACAGACTTTCCATGATTTTTTTCGTTGTCACGACAGAACAGTGTATATCGTAGAGGATTCAGTTTGTAGTTAGTAGATTATGATTTTGGACACATTAAAGGCACAGCAGCTGTCCGTCTCTGCATTTGTTTGAGTGGTTTCTTGGTGGACACTGTCCATGGTGCTGACCTGACGCTGTATGTTAATTTGCCAGCTTTGGGTGGCTGTGTTATGGTATTTTAACCTTCAATAAAACTTTCTCTCACAGGTACGAAAAAAAATAATGCAAATGAAGGAAAACAGGAATGAAATGGAGCAAGTAAACAAGCGTTTGCTCCACCCAGTCAATGTAGTTTCATTAATCAGCCACTCAAATAATGGAGTATCGGTTGTAGTCAGCCAGATATCGATTGTCTTGCCCTGCAGATTTATCAGGCCGATTGAGTTTGGATGAAAAGCTTGCGCATCTCCTCGTTTATGAGCTGTATTCATTCGCTTAACGTGTGTGCTGATTGGAGAATTTCGTTTGAAACATCATGATGACAGTAATTTAAATGCCTCAAACAAAACTAGCAGTATGATCATCTCAAATTACAGTGGTATTACATTTAGTATTACAATATGACCATGTGCTCCTGTATCAGTGTTGACTGGTGTCTTCACGACTAAAACCTGGCATTTGAATTGCAGACTACACTGTGTTTAGGAACACTGTATTTATATTTAATGGAGTTATAACCGTCTTCACTATTGGACTTTGACTAAGTAAAAAGCTGATACAGCCTTCCTGAGCTGGCATTCAGCCCGAGTTCAATGTTTCCCTTTGCTGGATTAGGGCCATTATACACAGTGAACGTAGGATCGCTTTCATCTTGTTTAAAAAACACATCATGTCACAGCTGTAGCATTGGTATTCCAACATGGTGAGGAGCTACTGAATGGCTCATAAATTAAAAAGAAAATGCAAGAGAATTATAATAAAAAATATTAGACTTAAGATCTCCCTTTTTTCCTTTTAGTGCCTAAAAAGGTAATAAATATCCTTTTTTTCTGATTTACTGCATTGTTTTGATCAACAGTTTCCTCTTTTTGGCTGCACAGTCATCAAGGCCAACACTGCATGAAAAAACACATGCAGGTCAAATGAGTTTGGATTCAAAGAAAAGCTGTGCTTGCTTCTCGTCTAATGAAAGCGGGATCTGCATTCGTCTGTTAATGATGACGGGGAGAGCCGAGTGATATGAGGGACGCGTCAGGGATTTAAATGCTGGGAGAAAAAGATTGAGACTGTGCAATCCAACCTGATGCGGTTTTATTCCCCAAACACACTATATTTAATTTCAAGGATGGAAACGTGAATAATCTTTCATTTGGCTAGTGCTCCGCTTTGAAGCTGTGAGTCAGAAATCCACCATGCCAGAGCTTATGAGGTTTATTGGATTTATATATATATATATGTGTGTGTGTGTGTGTGTGTGTGTGTGTGTGTCTGCTCACAACAAGTCCTTTTTGCATACCTTCAATTGCCACACCAATTTTGTGCCTCAAAGGCAATTTATCTTAAACATATACTATATGACCAAATGTATATGGACACCTAATTTCCACAACTGTATACATAAAATTAGCTTCTAATTTAAAAAAATGTCCAGAAAAAGAATCTGAAAATTGATATATTAAACATTAAGTATAGCTGCAAAAAATGAACCAATATAAATGTGATGGCAGCAAAGCATTCTCAGTAGGTGTACTGTGAAACTGTCCCAGTACTTGTATTCCCATGTATTTTACTTACAGTAAAGATGGACAGTAAAGAACATGCTAAAGATGCATAATAATAAATTCTCTAATGACAGTATGTATTTGTTTTTGCTCACTGTTATGTAGAAGTAGTTTAAAATGTCTTTAAAAGGTCATCAGTATCACTGCTGGAGTTTCATCAGAGCCACTAGTCTTTCTAAAGCATTACAAAAAGGCTGCTAAGCTGAAGTGCCTTTCAGCTAACAAGGAAAAGCCTGTGCCCAGCTACCCAGCAGCAGAAAGCCTGCAGTTGGCAGAGCTGAACCTACTCTGGGCTTTGTTCCTGTTCTGAACTGTTTGTTTGATCCTGGCTGTGACCATGGACTTGTTCCCGTCTTAAATTCTTGTTCCGCCCGCTGACTTTTTGAATATCAGTTCCTTATGACTTTCACCATCAGCTTTATGTCTAAATGTCAGCCTACACTCTGCAGAATTATTTCCACTTCTACATTGAATGTGTTCCTCCAAACAAAATACAGGTAGCAGAGGCTTAATAGTGAACCGGTCACCAAATGTCCTTTCACAAACAAGCTGGCAAAGAAAACAAGCTTGAACTTAATCCTAAATTGCTCGGATTCTATTAATGTTAGTCACTCAAAATGTCACAATGTTAGTCACTTGAAATGCTGTTAGTGCATTGTTAGATTTTGGAGAATCAGTAAAATGTTCTGGTCGTGTTAAATATTAAATGTTGTAAAGACCGAGTTCTTAAATTGATTTCACTGAAAGAAAATGTGAATTATAAACAATAGCAGTGTATTTGCAGGACACACACACACACACATACACACACACACACACACATATATAATGTAAGGATGTGTTAAGGTGAATGCAGAACAGTCTTCTTTGTCATCAAGCTGATACCTGGTGAAAATTCAGAAAGAGCTGCTTAGATTTCATAGGTTGCAATCACACTGCCATGCTGACGTGATGCAAATCCAGCTTTCAGTTCTGATGTGATTCATGAAATGTACGTGAGAACATACCAAAACCAGTTATTTTAAAACCCTTTGAAATGTGGTCGTAATATGTGCTCCTAAGTCTAATTCTATTCCAAATTCTGATTCTGATTTGTGGGTAAATGACTTAAATGTGAACTTATCAGAATTTATACGTTTTTTGCTATTGACACTTCAAATTTGTAATATTTTTAGTCTAAACCCTTGGTTTCTGTTTAAGGTCACAGTAATACCTTGCTAGTTAAAGATGATTCAGACATTTAAGGTATAACGAGGCCTCTGTGCATGCAGTAAGTGGACATCTCAATTCTCCTGACATGGATTATATTCTTACGCAGTGTGTTGCTTAGAGTTAATGAGCAAGTAAAGGTTAGACACTTTAATCAGAGGTCCAACACAGACTTGCACTTTAATCATAATTTATATTACTCAGTGTGATCTGTGTACTCATTACACAGATACTGTGTTAATGCAAATAAATACATCATTTGAGCCAAAAAAGACGTGTTGTAATTGTTTTTTTTGTGTGTGTGTGTAGTGAAGAATACATGCGCACCATCAGACTTCGCGTGTCAGAACGGACAGTGTGTGACCAGCCGCTGGCTCTGCGATGGCGAGGCTGAATGTTCAGACGGATCAGACGAGGCTGAATCCACATGCAGTAAGCTCCATATGTCATTCATTTGCTTTAAGGTGTGAGCGGCACGGTGGCTCAATGGTTTGCACGTTCCACGTAGGTGTTCTCCGAGTTCACTGGTTTCCTCCCACAGTCCAAAAACTGTCAGTCTCACCGACTGCTTCACCACCATGTCCTCCACTTCATCTGTCCTTATTGACTATACAAATATATACTTAAATTTAATCATTCTAAACCATCGTGATCCACTGTTAAGGAAGTATAATAGTAAATATTATTAAATCATAAATGACTGTCTGTACACACTGATATTAAAAGACGACAAAGTTAATTCAGGCAGAGACGCTCAGCAGCTCTCTTAATAAGCCTGAACCTCGGGCCCTCGCATTTAGACTCATGAATAATTCAAGCTCCCATCTGAGCTGGTTCAGAAAGTGTCATAGTGTGGAGGTGCAGCATGAAACAGAAAAGCACTTATAAGATGTATGAGAGTGAGACTTTGCCTGAACAGCTTTAGCACAGCATTACTCATGTTAACTGCACTGTGGTGGACTGTAGAGAGTTTCCTGCAACAGAATGTGTATTGTGCAAGGTAACAGGAGTTTAATGCACCAAGCATAAACTGCTTATGTGTGATGCATTGCAAGGGGGGTGTTGGGGGGGGTTCCCCTTGCTCATCCAGAGGCATCCAGGACGGAGCACCAATTCATCGCTGGACACGCACTCACTTACACTATATAGGGACAAATTTAGAGCAATTTAGAGCAACCAACTCACCTTAAAAAATTTTTTTTCACTGTTGGAGGAAACTGGAAAACCCATGTGGAGAAGGGGGGAACATGCAAACTCCAGCCAGATTAAGATTCGAACCTGGATCTGAGATGCAAGCATGCTAACCACTACGCCACCATGCTGCCATGTTATTTATGAGGTCAAAACTTTCTGATTATTTTTTTAATGACCATTAATTAAACTGTCTTTTTGTGGAGATGCAATAAATTAGACAGTTCCCATGGTAACGGTAAGCTGCAGTTCAGAACAGCTGTGTGTTCTGTGCTGTACCACTGTACACACACACACACACACACACACACACACACGCGCGCTGGATACCTCCAGGTCAATGTGTTCCTGTTCATTATGAAAGGATTTCTTCTTCTTAATCCTGCACTTCAAACATGTCACGACTGTGAGGCAGCATGCTGCTGGTCCGTGTTCCTGATCAGATATAACAAGGATCGTGTCATGATTCATTCAAGGAGAAGGTCTTTGAACATGCAGTCGAACGGCTTATTTATATTCCCTTTAAAAACAAGGCTCGAGTCTCATGACTAATAAGAGCACTGGATAATCATAAGCAGCTCTAGTGTTTCACTTTTACTATGACGTTCTTTCTTTATTATTAACCTGCACCTTTTTATTTTATCTACTGAAAGTGGAACCATGTAGAAACACTAATTGGGTTTGAGGCAGGAACGTCTGAAGATGTACAGGACAGTCGTTCATCAAGACAAGAACTGAAAGAGTAAACTTAAGCACCTTGGGGTTATTTGTATTACTCAGTGTAAATCTTAAGCAAAAAAAAAAAAAAAAGTATAAATTCAACGATTGTGATTTCATTAGGATCTTATCTAAATAAATACAGTACATATACTCACTATTGTACTTTATTAAATGGATCCTATGCCCTAATAAATAATTAATTTACCTGTTCTATTTAAGGAAACCCTGTAATTAATCTGAATTATGCTTTATTCATTGTTTATTCATAAGATAATTAGTAAAGCAGGTACTTACACAACACATATGCACTCATTTCTTACACCTCAAATACCAACAGTTGGTTGTTTGTAGGAAACGATCCTGTAATTAGGAACAGTGTAATTGTAAACGACGCACTGATACACTAACAGCATTAAACTTAAAAGGGATTAGAAAATAATTTAGATGTCATAAGATCTATATTCTGCAAACATCATTACACACGGATCTAATTTTCCTTCTGATGTTTCGCTCTGAACTTCAAAGTCAGAATTTCTGTCCCACAAAATGCGCCGAGACGTGTTTATAGTTTCATGCTCCAATTCATCTAATTGACTACCATATGTTGCTCAATATGCTCCTTGGTCTTTAACTAGCATGCTGTGTTTTCCTATGTTGTAGTTCTACTTCAGCAAACACCGTCCATTACAGCCTACACAAGAAGATTATTTATTATTACTCCAGACGTTATGTGAGCCGTCGACAAACCGCTATTGACACAGAACCCAACAAGTGTCTGAATAAGCGCAGTGGGGTGAATTTCACTGCACCGTTTAATAATTTGAACTTATTAACTTGCGTTGAAGTTTAAAGGTAATTGGCAAATCCGACTTGATTATGTGAATATAAAACATCCTGACTGCAAACTGACGACAGCATAATGAGAGCAGCAACACTGTCTGTAACACTAAAGGCAATTTTAAATGGAAGGTCAGTTTTTATCCAGTGGGTTTGCCATCAAGTCTTATTACCAAGCACATGGAGTCACTTTTCGTCTTGCTTTACTTTCAGACAGCCGCAGTAATTCAGTGAACCCAGTGATTAAGTCTGATATATGTTTAGTGAGTCACCAGACCTAATGTAAGTGAGGTTTAATTAAACTCTTACCATGTGATCAAGCCTTTCTCGTGATCTATTCAGCACTGTCTGCACGATGGGGCAAACGCCAACGGGAAGGTCGTTCGTACTTCTCTGTCACTCCTGCTTCTTTCTTACCAACTCGATAATGAACTCTGACGTGGCCTCTCACAGTTTCCTCCTTCACTCTACTGAATTAAAATTATTATTATTTTTAAGTTCATTTTTCCTAGTTTTTGTTTTTAAACTTGTCTTTTTTCAGATTTTATTTTTCGAGCTGGTGGGTAAGCATCTTCATATGTTCCGTGTTCTTTCCCTGTGTCGTTTCATACTGTGTTATTAAAATCTGGGTAAAAACAGCAATGAATTTCAGCGATGGCCGTCAAAATATATTACTTTCATAAAGCAGTGAGACGTTATTGATCGCAGTGAGATCAGAATTTTAATAAAAAGAGAACCTGAATGATGTTACTGTGAATTCCCTGGTGTTTTCATTTTTATAACATGCAGCAGAAGAGCAGATACATGAGTCCCAAGTGATAGACCTGCTTTATTACAGAGCTCCAACTGAAGGCTGATGAGAGGGTTAGAAAAGATTTTATTAATGAAATTAAAATGCCACATGTTCCTGTAAATCCACAACTTTTGATTGTAAAAAGATAGTCTAGAGTGTTTTTGCTTTAGTCACAGGCAGGATGTGATTAGTCAAATACACCCAGGACAGGGCTCCAATCCATCGATAGACACACACTCACTCACTAATACACACACTATGAGGGCAATTTAGAGCAGCCAGAGAATTCTGATCTCCACTCGGGTGTTTAGTACCTGGATTCCATCCTCTCAAGTTGTGTTGGATGCAGACAGATGTTGTTCTTGTAACATTTATGTCATGAATTCAAAGTAAACATCTGTCCTTGTTTCCCTGCAGCAGTAAAACAGACTTGCCCTCCAGACAAGTACAACTGTGGGGGAAAGTGTGTCTCACTATCATGGAGATGTGATGGTGAGAGGGATTGTGAAAACGGGGCGGATGAGAAAGACTGTGCCGCCGGTAAGTTCTGTGGATCTCTGTTAATTTCATAATAACAGTTTTCATAAATATAACTATTACCTTCATTTTAAAAGGTATTCATTAAAATAGGGGCAATTTATTGCAGTCAATTTACTTTAAATCAATGTTTTTCAACTGAAAACCTGTAACTTTTGGAATCTGACAAAATGCAAAAAGTGGGCAGATACATGTGGCATGTTGGAAATTTGGTTGGAAATAGAGGTCCGTCAGACAAAGTTTATTATCATACTTTCTAGGCTTAATTACCTGACCTTAAATGAACCAAATTAAAGGGTACTGCCCCAGTGACAACCTTTGTATCCCTTAAGCTCCAATGCTGTTCTTTATTTCTATGTATCATCAGTTTTGAATGTGTTCAAATTACAGACTGTGATGGATTTGTGGGAACTTTACAGATATGCCTTCACCCAATTAATCGCAGCTTATTAACCAAAGATGGGATTCAGCTCCGTGTCATTGGTTTGTTATCTGAAGGTCACTGACAAAAATAGTTTGAGAGACAGTTCTTATAAAGCATAAAAATGGTGCGCTGACATCTCTCTAAGCCTTGTTACTTTAGAGTTCTTGTTTTGTTCTCCTGTATTCACGGTCTTTCCTGTCCGATCTGCATGTTAAATAAAATTGATCAGCTCGAGAGAAAAGCTGTGGACAGAGTCATCAAAATCTGCCTGCAATACTGTCCCTCCAATGATTACGGAACATGTTTCTCTTTTTTCTGTCTCCTTCGCTTTTATGCAAGAGACAAAGAAAAAAGATGGTGGAGGCAGTAAATTGAAGGAAACTTAAAAACGGCCTCCTGCTTCATTATGTCCATCTTTATGCCGCCTGCTAGTGACCTTCAGCTAAGAAAGCAGCATTAATGTAAATAACTGACTCATACACTCGTTTCATTTACACGCCTTTGTAGATAGTTTTATTTGAGAAGATAGTTAATCACATTATTCATAAATTTACTCACTAAGAACTTTAATAGGAAAACTACGCTATGGCTGCACACGCATCTCTTCAACGTATCTCCTACGTTGAATAAGAATTATCTTCAACGTATAATCCTGTGTGGGTGTGGTAGCATAGTGGTTTTGGTGGTGGGCTATCAATCAGAAGGTTGTGAGTTCAAATCCCAGGTCCACTGAGTTACCAATGTGGCTCCTTGAGCAAG
The DNA here is from genome assembly GCA_019802435.1 of Corydoras maculifer. Classification (NCBI taxonomy): domain Eukaryota; kingdom Metazoa; phylum Chordata; class Actinopteri; order Siluriformes; family Callichthyidae; genus Corydoras; species Corydoras maculifer. The sequence goes on from JAFMOD010000224.1 coordinate 1,811,759, forward strand.
GCCCTTTACCCTCATTGCTCCAGGGGGCACTGTATCCACCCCCTGCCCTCCCCCTATCAAAAAGTTGGGAAATCTATACAGTAAGTCGCTTTGGATCAAAGCATTTACTCTACTTTTATTTAATTTCCTAGGGTCAGGTGTGTGGGGGGAGGGTGGGGGTTGTCATCCGAGGATGCTGGGTTGATGCAGCCAGGAAAGGGCACCAATTTAAATTTCCCCATTTTAGGACTAATAAAGGTATATTTATCAATCAATCAACACTTGTTATATTTCCCCACATTAAACACACACTGTCCTGGGCATTTGCATTAATAAATGACACCAGTGTAAACATGAGACCTCTTGCAATCGCTCATCAGAGGGGCGTCTTATTGCAGCCGATCTATGTGCCACCTCCTCTTTATTGATAAAGCTTAATTGCAAGCTCATGGGCACAATGTGTAGTTTACGAAAAAAGTCAATTGCTCTTCAGGATTGGGATAATTGAGTCACCCACATGTTGAATTATGCATGACTGTCTCCCGAGCCAGATTTGATTAGCATGATACAGACCCTGAAGGAACTCAGAACTGTTCTTCATTCACTGTCACATGCAATCATTTCCTCCGGTGTGTTCCGCTTCTGTGCACGTGCACTTCAGAATGTTAAAATCCAAATGTTATTAAATGTAATACAATGCTGTCGCTTTGTACCGTTTGATTACGTTGATTAGAAATTGTAACTTTTAAAAAAAAGAGCAGACTGCTAAACAGAATGGTCTACATATCCATCAGAGCGGAAGACGCCTCAGATTGTAAATATTTTAATGCATGCAATGAAAATGCAATTCCAGTGAACCTACAGCAGGGAGCCGGACGATAAGCTCGCTTTAAATCCATTGCAGTTAATCTGAAGTTGCCGCCCCACAGTGGGATGGATGTCCTTAATTTTTGTGTGTGTTCACCCTGATGGAGCATTAGATTAACGTTGGCCTGGCTCGTAACTGATACAGCTAATCATCACAGTGGTGTGAAGTAGGTTGATATCAGGGTTCTGTACAGTTCTCTGGAATCCGTTCACGTTTTTAAAGACTTAAAGGGTCTTTTTCAAACTGCTGCCATACACTTGAAAGCATATACTTAGCTGTGTATTCTGAGGCATTTTATATTTCTGAGAGTGGGTACTTCTGTGTCTAGCAACTCAAGCTTGAGAAAAATTCACAAGAAAAAAATGTTATTGATGATGAGGATAAAAAGTTGGACCAAAACTCTGGCAGGAGCATGGATTACTAGATATTATCAGAATCAGAATTAGGTTTATTGATCACATACATGGTTATACATGGTACAGCCAGCAGTGAAATTCTTTTTTGACATCTCCACAGAAAATAAAATTTGCTTTAAAGGATAAGAATAAGAAAAATAGGATAAAGAAGAATTTAAAAATAAGATAAAATAAAATTTAACTTAAAGTGCAATGGAATTATAAAGTGCGTTGTGCTTAGGGATATAGTAGTCCTCACAATCGTCCTTTATAAGGGTCTATAAGGAATAATGGTTGTTGTGGCAACCATAATTTATAAGGGATTATAGAAGTTGTGGCAATTGCTGTTTATGGGAGATTATTGTCTTTGGGTTCCCGATGTCTTTTAGGGATTATGTTTTTTGTGGCCACCAATATTTATGAGGGCTATAGAAACTCTGGCAACCATTGTTTCTATCATGCACTGTTATCATGTATCTGTTGTGTTATATAATATAAGGTTATAAGGTATAGATTTTAAAGCTTGATTAATGCATAACCTTTACTCACTCCGTTAATAATAATTTTTTACTAAAGCACTCTGAGTGAATAACACTGAGTAATATGAGTAAAAGAGATTCAGAATTCATGAGTGAATCATGGTTTCATGGTAGCTCGAAGCTGTCTGGGCTGTCTGTGATTCACTCCTGCTCTCACCAGAACTGTCTCCTCAAATATGTTTTGGGACTCAGGAAGCCGTGTCATTTCATGGGTGAGAGGTCTCTGAGCACCTGCCCTGACTCACAGCGCTGTACTCATCCAAAACAGCATGTCCACCTTCAAGATAAAGACAGTACAAGCAGTGGTGCAAAACAACAGCACTCCTCTAAAGTATGGCAGCCGAAAGAAAAGTGTAACTTGTGCTTTAGATTAGGTTCATTAAAGAATGTGTGAGACCAGAAAGCAGGTGTTTGGTCAGGTGTTTGGTGCAGCCACACCATCTAGAGTTACATGATGCACTAGTGTGAACATTTGGATCTGTTGTGTGTGAGGGAAGAGACGAGGCCAAGATTAAATAATACATTTTTAACTCTTTGAAGACCCTGGTTCTTATTTAGGCGATTTTGTGTTATAGGATGAACACAGCTCAAATTTGTCGATAGTTATTCATTTTCTTTGCATTGTTTACAGTATCTTCTTCTCAAGTCCATACATTTATAAACAAATGCTAATTTACAGCAGGCCTTAATTTATCCTTTTTAACCCATTTCCCTTTTAGATGCGCGACCCTGCGCTACAGGGGAGTTTCAGTGCCGCAACCTGAAGTGCGTGTCTCCGGTGTATGTGTGCGACGGTGACGATGACTGTGGAGATGCCAGTGATGAAGAGCAGTGCTCCCCGCCCTCGTGTGGCCCCCTGCAGTTCCGCTGTAACAGCTCTGAGTGCGTCCCCCAACCATGGACCTGTGATGGAGACCCGGATTGTGCTGATGGCTCGGACGAGTGGGAGGGTCTGTGTGGGAATGGAATAGAGCGAGTGGTCCCGCCAATAGGCGGCAGGTCCGAGTGCAGTGCCGGGACCTTTCGCTGCTCCAGTGGAGAATGCATCAAACTTGCGTGGAGGTGCGATAAAGACCCCGACTGCATGGACAAATCAGACGAGATTGACTGTCGTAAGTCCATTTTAAAGTCTTTATCCCACGGTGTTGATCTTAGGCTTCATTTTCGTCCTTATTTTAAATTGTACTAAACAGTTTAAATCTTAGCTCCTTCTATTACATCCAAATGAGTCCTATATCCAAAGGTAATCAAGCTCCACCCAAATAAAAGATTGAAATAGATGGCCAGGCTGCATAGTGGTGCAGTGGGTCGTGTGGCACCTCACTTAAAGAGTGATAAAAGGTGCAAGCTGTGTGGTAGTGTTAAGCATTTAGTGGGAGGGGCTTCCTTAAGGTGGACAACAGTGTCCTTGTTCTTTTCTGCATTGACTCCCACAGAATTTAAAGGGACCTCACACAGTTTGGTGTCGCATGTAATTCATAACCAGTTGATATTTGGGGACACCGTGCCAGCTTGGGGCCTCAGGCAATTGGTTAGGTGGCTTGCCCTGTTGCAACACGCCTGACCCGGGTTCAAACCCCATTTGGGGTAAACAGAAGTGTCCTGTGTGTCTGCATGTCCTCCTGGAGGGTTAACTCCGGGTACTCCGGTACTTTCTGATGGGTACATTCGAGTTACTAACTGCCCCCTGTTTGATCATTTCTACACTTTGGTTGAGGGGTGATTTAGTGACTGACCTCATAAAAACCTTCAGCATTAAATTAAATGGATCAGATTTATTGTAAACCGGCCCATAGAAGATCCACAGGTTGGACCCGCACACACACACCACACAAACACCCGAAAAAATCTGCATCACACTGTAGTTTTAAAATCTCACTTCTCAAACCTGTTTAATGTGTTTTCTTCGGAACATCTGTTCATTCATTAACACCGTCCTCCCCAGCGTCGCTCTGACGAGGGACACAGCAAAAAATTTACAATGGGTGATTTCAGCCGGAGCTGTTAATGTTACCATGGGATCTTTTTTTTATTTCTTTATTTATATTTCACTTCCTACTGCATTGCAGGTTGTGCTCTGGTTCTTTGCAGGATATTCACTCAGATAAGGTTCCCTTATTTATACACAGTACAGTTTAGAGAAGCTTGATTTTAAACCCTTCTTAGCTTCTTTCTTATCTTCTTTAAGTCAGATACATGCTCCACTTATTCTCCATGTTCTCAGTTTCACTTCCTATAAAGATGGACTAGTTCTTCAGACTGTAGTCCATCTGTTTGTGTTCTTCAGTACATACTGTGTACTCTGTTCTAATGGTCAGGACCCCAATAGGACCACCACAGAGCAGGGATTATTTGGTTGGAGCATTATTCCTATCCCAGCAGTGTCACTCAGGTGGAGAAATGAAACTACAGCAGCTCTGCGGCACTAAAACCCCCCTCACCACATCAGTGTCACTGCAAAACTGATGATAAACAATCCACCACCCAAATGATACCTGTTCTGTGATGCTCCTGACTAACAGAGAACAGAGAACCAACAGTGGACTGAAAACAGCAAAGAACACAGATGGACTACAGTCTGTAATTGTAAAATTACAAAGTCCATCTTTTTGGTAAGTGGATGAAATAGTGACATCTGATTTATGTATTTTGGAAAGTTGGGACACGCGCCCTTTTTTGCTCCATTCTCTAACATCAACGTCCATGTGTGACTAAACAGAGCTGCTTTGCAGACGTACAGACTGCTTGGTCTGAACCCGGCCCCACGCTAGCGCTTTGATTGCTCTTTCATGTGCTCATTCAGATGCTGTGAGGTTGTTTTTATCCGAACCAAATCAACGTCACAGTGAACTGAAATAGCTTCTTACATTCGACAGGTTGTCATTTGCCATCAAATCTGCTCACTGCGTTCCGTCTGCTGTCATTAAGTGTAAGAAAATTCAGTCTGAACAGCGAATCCGCTGTAGTGAGACAGACGGCTTTATTCAGAATAGATGTGAATGCATCATTCAACAGCAGACCTATATATCAAAGGAATGCTTCAAAATATCAGATTCCAGCAAATGATTACTTTTACAGGGTTTATCGTTTGATTCCGTTGTCAAAGTTTAGTTTGACAATGCAGATTTTTATACAAAATTGTATTATTTGTAAACTATGGTTGATGGAATTGAGGTGGTAAAGTGGTCAGCGCATTCTCCTCTCAGCGCTGTGGAAGTTTCCATGTTTTCCTTGTGTCTGCATGGGGTTTATCTGGGTTCCTCGGTTTCTTCCCACAGTCCCAAAACATGGATTCAAGATGAATTAGCTGCTCCAAATTGCCCCATACAGTGTATGTATCTGTTTAAGTAAGTGAGTGAGTGTGTTTGCACTCTGTTCTGAGTATCTGGAAATAAAAGGATGTCTATGGGAATCTGTTGCACGCATGGCGGTGTGCGCTGTGGAATGGTGCATTGTGAATCGTGTACTTGTGTTTCAGCCGTGATGCAGAATCTTCTGCAGGATCTTCCCGCTGTGTGACATCTGCTTTAGCAACACGAGATTCAGCAGCCCTTAAGATCCTTCCTTTCGATCAGGCAGCTTCAGTAGCATCTGTCTAAAGCAGTTCAAGTGATGGATTGCACCCCCGCATCAGCCAGCAGACAGGCTCTGAGCTTTGATGAACTTGTGATGAAGAGCTTCTTGCATGGCGTCCGGCTGTAGGAACTCGAATGTACATGACGTCTCTTTGAGATGCTAATGTGAAAAGTAAACAGTGAGAGCATTTGCACAAGAGCACGACATATTCATCTGATTATCTCTGTTTTAATCTGTGGCTTTTAATTGACTTAACAAAAGTTCTACTTGTGTAAAGATCTTTTTTATTTGGTAAGCTATTTTAATGAGGTGTGAGGTGACAGTCTCTGTTTGTTCAGCTTGATTTTAGCAGAAGGACAGATTGTTCTATTGTAGAAATATAAATATCACGTTTGTCTTTTATTAACACAGTTACATGCCATCTCCATGGTTTATACAATAATATGAGTTTCTTATTGCTTTCATAAAACAGTTACAAACACACTTATATAAAAAACAGGGTCTGATTCATATATGTCTTTATTAAAAACAATCGTTCATAAACTGGTCTTTCATGACTCTAAGTAAGCATTGATCGCTGAGTAACAGGAAACCGTATTCTATAACAATATAAAAAGCCATCTAGTGGTCAAATGACAGAACACAATTTATAAACAACAACCACAAAACAGTCATAACAGTGTTGATCGGGAATCAGCTCGCTCTTTATATTAATCTGTATTTTATAATTTAAAATAATGCATGGTGTATCAAGCATTAACACGAATTTGAAGTGCTCGGAGGTGTGTGTTATTGTCAATGATGTCACGGCTGGACAAAACGACTCAGCCAATCAGATTTCAGTACAGTGGCCTTAATAAAGAACATATGATAATGATCTCTTTAAAATAATATTAATTTAATAAAAAAAAAATTATGTACACAAACCTCTGTGAAATATTTATAATAGTCATAACAAAAACTAAAAAATAAAAATTCAATAAACAAACTGAAATAAGCCTTAACAAGGCCAGTTACTTTATAATCTATAGTGCTCACAATAACAGTTTAGTTCTCTAACTTTGTGCAAAGTCCTTTAGACTGCTTTCTGCTCTTGACGCAATTCTTTACTCAAGGCTGAGGAATGGAGACTCTGTTAGACGTGCACTGTCTTGGATAACGATCTGTTAGGAGGCGCTTCGGTAAACAGCAAACACCCTTGAGGCCTCAGTTGGATGCTGGTTATTACGAAGAAGGCATACAGCAGGTCTGCAGAGGTCATGAGTGTGTTATTTTTTTTTTAAACCCACATTGCTGTCATCTTAAAAAATAAGAGGTCATTTGCATTTCGACTTATAGTTTGGGACAGTTGTCCAAGTGTGCATGCTGTTTTTAATCTCGGTCGGGAACCAGATGTTCCTTGCTGCTCTGAAGTTCACTGGGTGCAGACCTGCTGCTGATATCGATGTTCTTTAAAGCAATTTCAAATTCATATGGGAAGTCTTGGTCGGCTGGCTTTGTGTTAGTGTTATAGTCAGAGTTTTCATGCGTTAGTCTGAGAAGAAGAACATAAAGCTAATCCATCAGCATGAAAAAATGATAAAAGATCTATTTTATAGGTTTGTTGTTTACTGGCCGTGAATGCTTAATCATGCCAAGGTTACCTCTCTGCATGATGTTACGCACTGCTGCTTCTTGAATGGCAATAATATAAATGCTGACTAAACTACTAGCACGCTTGCCTCTTAACGCTTGGGATCCAGGTTCGAATCCCAATCTCGATGGAGGTTCCATGTTCTCCCCGTGTCCGCGTTGGTGTTTTATGTTGGTTCCGGTTTCCTCCCACAGTCCAAAAACATGCATTCAAGGTAAATTGGCTGGTCTAAATTGCCCATATATCGTGTGTGAGTAAGTTAGTGTATGCCCAGGGATAGACTGGCACCCTGTCCTGAGTGTATCTGCCCAGCACCCGAAACGTTCTCCCCTGGATGGGCATGGGGAACCCCTCCGTGATCCTAATATAAGATTAAGTGGAAGATAATAGATGGATAACCATTATGCATCACTTACACAATAACTCGTTCTCATCATGCTCTGTGGTTTCATGTTCATGGCCTTCATTCTGATTGAGATCTCTGAAAGCAGAGGTGAGATTATTTGGGCAAAATGAAATCTGGAAGATCGTGGACTCTACATGTAACTCAGCAGCTGGAGATTAACCTGAAGAGCTTTCAGTTTTATTGTTTTCCTTCATCACAGGGTGTTGTGAAAGAACCAGAGCTGGAAACAGCCTTGAAAATGACAACGGATTAGTAAATAATCTCAGGGTGTGTTGGCACTGTGTGTATTGTGTTTCACCGGGATCATAATCGCTATAAGCAATGTGTACAGATGGCTGCTGTCCACGTCATGTACTTGAGTAAAAGCTTTGTAGTGTGATGTGACCTCACCAGCAGCAGCAGCCATACATTATACTGACACTAATATACTAATATACGGTGGAGTCAGAAAGTCTTAAGCAGAGTTTTACCCAAACAATTCTTAAATTACATTTTAAAGATTACCAGTCCAAAATTTGGACGTGGCCTCTGTAGAACTACAAAGTCCATCTTTACAGTAAGTGTAACTGAGAACATGGACAATAAGTGGTTGTTTTCCTGGCGTGTGACAATTGCCTCACATTTGATTGTGGAAGAGCAAAGTACCAACCTTTTAATTTAATAATGTGGGAGCATATTAAAGAACCTGCTCTTCAGAATGATAACAGGTGGATCCATTGTATGTTCAAGCCAAAGATTTTTATGTAGCAGAGATCATCCCTCACATTCTGGAAAGAATGCTGTGATGAATAGAATGTGTGCAAGACATCAGGGGCGTGAAATCACAATCTGACAGCCGAACATCATGACACTAACAGGACCGATGTAATGACATGCTGATGTTGTATCAGTGTTGTGGGGAATGTAGAGGATGAATGACATGATGCATTTCAAAATGGCTTTTTGTCTGAACTAGGCCTTACAATGTTAATGCGGCTTGTCCTTTAAGAGACTGGGGTAGTCTAGTGTGTGTGTGTGTGTGTGTGTGTGTGTGTGTGTGTGTGTGCGTGCGTGTAAATAGAGCCAAAGTGGTGCTTGTTTATTCATTAGTGTGACGGGTAATGAAGCGTATCTACCCAGTGCTCACTATGATAAAAACAAAAAGCCCTTTATAATGCACCACTGATTTCCTCCTCATTTTGCAGCCTCTGATTATCAGACGGCGCTGAGCGCCAGGGGAGGTGTGTGTGTGTGTGTGTGTGTTTATATTTATGTTCATTCCACTCTGTGTGCATGTCTGTTCCTCTGTAGCTCTTCTGACGTGTCGGCCTGATGAATTCCAGTGTGGCGACGGCTCCTGCATCCATGGCATCAAGCAGTGCAATAAAGCTTTAGACTGTCTCGACCGGAGCGACGAGGCCGGCTGTGTTAATGGTGAGCACCTTTAATTCCTTTAGCTTTTAGATTCTTCATAATGTGTTAATTACTTCATCTTCGTTGTAGTGTCTGTTCATATTATTTATTAAGGGTCTGAGTGGTGTGTGAGAGGCGGAGCCAGCAAATCCGGTGAGGTGTAATTACAGTCGATAATAATGGGGTGTTTTGTTTGGCAGCCACAAAGTGTGAAGGGCCTTCGAAGTTCCTCTGTAGAAACGGAGAGTGTATTGATGGGACCAAGGTATGCGACGGCGTCAAGGACTGCAAGGATCGCTCAGACGAACCGAAGAAGGAGTGCGGTAAGCAGAAGGAAACGAAGGATTTACCCTGAATAAGATGCCACAATCATCATTATTCACACTAATGGGGGAGTGTTCATTTATTTATTATCTTTTGCTTAATCCTATAATGGGGGGGGACTTTTGTTGTTCATCATGCCTATCCAGGACAGGATGCTTTCTGTCCATCACTGGGCACACACTCACTCACAAAACCACACGCACTATATATATATATATATATATATATATATATATATATATATATATATATATATATATATATATATATATATATATATATATATAAAGAGGGGCAATTTAGAGTATCCAATTCACTTTAAATCCATGTTTTTGGAGTGTGGGAGTTAACCGGAGAACCAGGAGGAAATCCATGCGGACACATGTAGAACATGGAACCTCCACCCAGAACCAGGATTCAAGCGCTGAGAGGCAAACGTGATGAATGTCCAAATGTACCACAAAATAAAACCGAAAATTGGAACAGGGTAGATAAAAATGTGTTATTATTTTTGCATTTCTAAAGAGAACATGCAAAACAACAGCACTGTGTAGCACACCCATTTGATAACATTCAATTTTGTTGCAGCCACTATAAAAGGAGCAGCACATGTGAAGAAAACTCTGAATTGATTTGTTATTTTTTTGACACCTTGTTGTTTTTTAATTAAAAATCCGTGAGACTGACAGAACAGACGGTTCCAGCCCACAGTTCTTTTAACAAACACAAGAACATTGAGTCTTGAGGCTTTCAAAAGCATCAAAGTGCATCTGTATCCATGTTTCTCATCTTTTGCAGCTCATTTCAAAAGTGAAAACCCGATTCAATCCCTCACCTCATTCATCGTTCCTTCGTTCACAACGTGTGACATATGGCTGCCTCTCGGCCCTGAGCGTTCATTTCCCCCGTACTCCTGCCACAGAGCCAACACCCCCAATGAACATACCAACACCTGGCCTCGAAGCCTGAGGGAGAGAAGAAAGGATGAGGAATTGTGTTGGAGAAAAAAAAAGATAAAAGGAAAAGTGCTTCTTTCCTCCTGTCGCCTCATCGCACTTCGTTTTGCCTCGTTAAATCCACTCAGGATGCTCATCTCAGGTCCTGCTTCCAGCGCCGAAGCTCTACTGTTCTTTAAACGACTGCTGCGCTTCACCACCAAAACCAAACATGTTCATTTTGTCAGTTAGTTTGTAAAACCTGTCAAAAAACAATTTAATTCTTGTGATGTTTTTGGTTGTCCCTCCCAATTTAATCCAACTTCCATTCCTCCGTCTCTGTCTCAGGCTTAAACGAATGTATTCTTAACAATGGCGGCTGTTCCCACATCTGTGTGGACTGGCCTATCGGCTATGAGTGTCAGTGCCCTGCTGGTTTTAAACTCCTGGATAAAAGGACATGTGGAGGTGAACTATATTCCTGCATGTCGTTCTGTATTTATAAGCTTCATAGAGTGTATGAATTATTTCAAGGAGTGAAGCATGAAAAGTGAGCCATTTAAAGCACTGAGTTTGATAATTACTTCTTCATTGAATTTTTCTTTGAAGATATCAATGAATGTGAGAATCCAGACGCTTGCAGTCAGATCTGTATTAACCTCAAAGGAGACTACAAGTGTGAGTGTCACTCGGGATATGAGATGGACCCAGTGAGCAAGACCTGCAAAGCTGAAGGTGGGTGATTATGTCATTTAGATGAATCTCTGTTTCTATCCTAACAGAGTCCCAGATAGAACAAGAGCAGTAAACAGTATTGCAGTTGATTATAAAGTCGGTTTATCATGATTTAATATACCACTAATTCAAAACCATTTTATTTTAATGTCAGCTCTATTTGGATAAAATTAGGAATAAATTGTATTTTTTGCTCTGCACACTGTAGGGAAAAGTCCGTATCTGATGTTCACCAACAGACATGAGATCAGGCGTATTGACCTGGTGAAGCGAGATTACACTCAGGTTGTTCCGACCCAAAAAAACGCCGTGGCCGTCGACGTGGATGTTGCAGCCAATCGCATGTTCTGGTGTGACCGCTTCCATCGCAAGATCTACAGGTGACCCAACACTGCATGACCTTCTTAACCTACCACCTCTTTGTGTTCGACGTGATACTCACCATTTATTACAATAAACTGAAATTAAAGGGTGGTGTAAATGTCTCTCTATCACTTTGATCTGTTTCAACAATGAAAGGTAGAACATGTAAAGAAACATCAATTAATTAAAAGCAGAAAATTTGCTTTCTAGTGCCTTCATCCATGAGGCAAGCGACCCGGCCCATCACGTGACACTGATCGATTCAGAGCTGCTCTCTCCTGAGGGGCTGGCCCTGGACTGGGTGCAGCACAACCTGTACTGGACCGATTCGGGTCATGGAACCATCTCAGTGGCTTCAGTGGATGGCAGCAGAAGGCGTGTCCTTATCCACACTGAACTGAGTAAGCCCCGGGCCATAGCTGTGGATCCAGAACAAGGGTGAGGAGGTTGATATAGGTTTTATTTATTATTCTTATTCTTATTCTTATTATAATTTTTCATTTTTTACAATTATAGCTTTCATTCATCCTTCATCAGTTTTATATCTAGAGTACTCACTTATCAGCATTTTTTCTATTGTGCTCTGGCTGTGCAGAGCTTAATTTGGGCCTAAAAATAAATAATAAATCACTGTATTTCTGCCTTTAGGATTTCATTACTAACTTTAAATAATTTAATTGATTTGAGTTATTTTTAAGGTACCTATCTTGCATCGTGAGGAAACCTGTGAGATCAGAAATAGTTGTTATTGTGCTGTGAATAATGAACATAAGTGGTTCCATGTTTCTTTTAGGTTCATGTTTTGGTCTGATTGGGGACTGAGGCCTAAACTCGAGAAGGCTGGCATGAACGGCGTCGACCGGCAGGTTTTAGTCTCAGATGGCATTGAATGGCCCAATGGAATTACATTAGGTAAAAGTTTTCCCTTTTCCCTCTTCTTTTACCTCAGACATTAAAATAGGGCGGAGCGATGTGTTCTTATATGTTGTGAGATCTGACACACTGATGTTCAAAACCTTATTTAACTAACAAGTCTGTGTTGATTCCAAACTGTTGTGTTTTTCGGTGTAGATGTGGTCGGGAAGCGCTTGTACTGGGTGGACACCAAGCTCCGTATGATCTCCAGTGTGGATTACAATGGATCTCAGCGCAGGGTGATCATCTCATCCAGTGAGAAATTCGGCCATCCCTACGCTCTCGCTGTGTTCGAGGTAACCGTTGTCATTTTGTGCAACAGCTGGTACAAAAATCACTGTAAATATTAAATCACTGTAAATTATTAAGGCTGTGACTTAAAGGTTGTATAAAAATTGTCATCATTCAATCATTTTTTTTTTACATTTACATGACACAGGTCTGGTCCATGCATTAGCTTTTTATTTTCATGTCATCAGTATTGGTCCACTGCTGCCCTGAGGTAGAGGGCAAACTGATACTATAAGACGAGCTGGTGGTGTCTCACTCGGACAGTCTATTAAATGTTGGCCTGGGGTCTCTGAGCTAATTCAGCCTCGGCATGTCTGTGTGTCATACAGAATACACGAAACCTGTGAATGTACTCACCATTTGTCATGTCCGATTTAAACGAATACTCACTCTGTTAGCCTGCAGAGTTCAGTCAAACCTCGAACCTTTTTTTTTTTTTTTTGTTGTGAGCTGGTAACACTAACTGTCGTTGCCTGTGTTACGAAACTCACTAAAACAAGGGAAAACTATACGAAAGCTACCGAACCTCAGACATCGAGAACATACGATGTCTCTATTATTATTATATTAACAAAAAAACTGAATAAATTGAAGAGGATTAATAATTCAAATCAAATTAATAGCAGCTGTTTCACTTACAGCATTGTATACGCAAACATTTTTGGTGTCTTCTCTCTATCACTATGGCAACAATAAGATGGGTTGGAAACAGTATGCTGTGCTGAAAACAGGAATAAAGCATTGGATCAGATATTATTGAGGGCTTCACAGAAGAAAACCCCAGAATGTGGCTCAGCCGAAAGTGGAACAGCTTGACAAAATGACACCGGAGCTATTCCACACTGCGCGGGTCTGATTTTCATTGCTTTTGTTTCTTTTGACACTCTCAGTTGTCTGAGAGCGTGCTTTATGATCTGACAGCAGTGTCAGCACAAAGAAGTGTGTCGTCTTTAACTTCAACAGAAAGAAGTTATCAGCTGCACTGACTGTAAATCATAGATATTTTATATTGTAGCCTCATAATGTCCTCTTTAATCAGCAGATTTTATTTACTCAGTCTCTTGTGGTTTTTGTGTTTGTTTGATCCAATGGGCTTCTCAGGACCGGGTGTACTGGACCGATCGAGAGAAGGAGGCGGTGTTCAGTGCGAACAGACTTACTGGGCAGGATGTGACCAGCCTTGCTGAACGTCTCAAAGATCCACATGATATAGTCGTGTTCCACGAGTTGAGTCAACCCCAAGGTTGGTATAAGTCTCGTTCATCGTGTTATGTTTTCAAATAGTCGACAGTCTCATGAGGTTGTTTAATATAAATGAGAAATAAATCTTATTTTTAAGTAGGATTTATTTAATCCTAATTTAATGAGGAGGAATCTATGAGAGTTTTTTTCCCCTTAGATGCATTTAGAAACTTTATGGTATACAGCTTAAACTAAAAATCTTAAAAAATATACAGCATTTATTTGCAGGAAAATTTTTATTAATATAGATTTGATTTGAACTTCAGCTTGTTTGGTTTCTGCTGCCAGAATATGGTTTATTATTTTTAACTTGAAGAATATTGTGATTGTAATAAACATGTAGAGTATGTGCAGTACATTGATTATTTAATTCCAACATTCCAAGGTTCTCTTAGTTCTGTAGAACTGTGTTGCTGTAACCGGTGTAGATTCATTCAGATTTTTCAAACAGACTGTTAGTCCAGGATTTCATCATTTCTCAGATTGACCACTGCAGTGATTTGACTGCTGGTCTCCCATCTTGTGTAATAAAGTCTTTTCAGCTGATGCTGAACAGCTTGTCTGATGATTAACCAGCACTCCTGAGGTACATTAACTTCTCATATCTCATATACCAGTAGATTTAAGGTCCTGATGCTGGTCAGAACAACATTTAGATCTGCTCCATTTAACCTGAACTCCAATACAATATAAAAAGTACCCCCTTAGCTTACCCACTGTGCTCTAGTCTTCTAATTTGTGTCTTCTTTGTCTCACTTTGGGCAAAACCATTATTAAATATCTCATGTTTATCCATTTTAAGCATGAAAATATGTTTACACCTAAACATTCATGATGTTCAAAGTTGTAAACATTATTAATATTTTACAAGAACAGTGTTTTGCTGTTTCCTCACCTTCACCTTACTGTTACTCAGCAGGACTTTCCACCTGAAGGTCTTTATGATTTTCAATAAAAGTTATAATAACACTATTGTTCCGAACCTGTAGTGTAATTGATGTCATGACCTGGATCAGTCTCCAGATCAGACTCTGGTAATAAAGGTCAGTAAGTAGAAACGTCATGGCGAGGTGAATCTAGCTCAACGGAGTGGCTCTGAAATGTGCCACAGTGTTGGATTCGTTTTCATGAAGGTCATGAAAGTCCTCACCTGAATATATTACTTTGAGCACGGCAGGAGGCGACAAGCTGTTGTTACATGAAAAACCTTTGAACGAACCTCTGTGAGTTTATTCAAAGTTTTAAATTTGCAGCAGCGTGTAAAAGCTTCATTTGCATATCCACATGTAATCCTCTGAATAATGTGTATAATGATGATTATCTGATCCGACGTTTACATCTGCATTCAGCTCTCACACTTTACATAAAAAAACAAACCCTCTCATCTTACTTGTGGTGGATTATCATTAGCTCTGCAGTGACACTGATGTGGTGAGTGGGTTTCTCTACCTCAGTGACACTGCTGGGATTGGAATAATGCACCAACCAAATAATCCCTGTTCTATGGTGGTGCTATTGGGGTTCTGACCATTAGAGAACAGAGTACACAAAATGTACTGTAGAACACAAACCGATGGACTACAGTCTGAAATTGTAGAACTACAAAGTCCATCTTTACAGAAAGTGGAACTGAGAACATAGAGAATAAATGGAGCAAAAAAGTGGGTGTGTCCAAACATTTGGCTAGCTCTGTAAATAGAATGCAGTAAACTGAATCATATTTATTAACGTTACATTATTTTATTTGTTGAAAAGCATCTTTGAGTTTCCCAAAAAATATAAAAATGTATTATATATATATCGGGCGGCACGGTGGCTTAGTGGTTAGCACATTCGCCTCCCACTATGGATTCCCGGTTAAAATCTCAATCTGGGTGGAGTTTCCATGTTCTCCCCGTGCCGCGTGGGTTTCCTCTGAGTTCTCCGGTTTCCTTCCACAGTCCAAAAAGATTGATCAAGTGTATTGAATTCTCCAAATTGCCCCATATAGAGTGTGTCTGTGTGAGTGAGTGTATCTGCCCAGCGATGGACTGGCGCCCTGTCCTGGGTGTGCCCAGCGCCCGAAACGTTCTCCCCTGGATGGGCATGGGGAACCCCTCCGCGACCCTACTAGAGGATAAAGCAGAAGATAATGAATGAATATTATATATAAAATAAAATGTATTAATTTATTTGATATAAAATATATAAAATATAAAATATTTTTATTTTTATGTGATGCACTTTCAGCTCCAGATAGCTGTAACCTGGCCAGTGTGCGTAACGGTGGTTGTGCTTTCCTGTGTCTGCGAGCCCCTCAGATCAGCGATCACTCACCCAAATACACATGTGCATGTCCTGACGGCGAGGAGCTGAGCCCGGATACACGGGCGTGTGTTCCAGGTGAGTCATCACATCACACTCACAGGGAACAGCAGCCCTCAGTGGAAGATGAAAAATCCCTGCACATTCAGTGAGAAGGCTGCATTACTCAGAGGGTTCACAGATTAAACGATGTGAGGATTGAAATGGTGCTTTGTAAAACATGGTTGATACAGATCAGTTCAAAGCTTTTATCAACTCTTTCTTTTGTCACGATGATCCTATAAAACATTACTTACCTGTTTAATGTACTTAACCTTGCAAAAAACTGCAAATCCAGCCATCCATCCATTATTCATTCATTCATTATCTCCCGCTTTATCCTCTATTAGGGTCGTGGTGGGATTCCCCATGCCCATCCAGGGGAGAACGTTTCGGGCGCTGGGCAGATAGACCCAGGACAGGAAGCCAATCTATCTCTGGGCACACACTCACTCACACAGACACACTCTATATGGGGCAATTTAGAGAACTCAATTGACTTGTTCCATGTTTTTGGACTGTGGGAGGAAACCGTAGAACCCGGAGGAAACCCATGCGGACACGGGGAGAACATGGAAACTCCACCCAGATGGGGATTCGAACCGGGAATCCCTAGTGCTGAGAGGCGAACGTGCTGACCACTAAGCCACTGTGCCACCTCGATCCATTATCTTACGCTTAATCCTATACCAGGGTTGTGGGGGGTTTGGCCATGCCCATAAAGGTTTTTGGGTTTTCGGGTGCTGTGCAGATCACCCAGGACAGGACGCCAATCCAGGACACAACTCCACCATGTCGCCAAAACTGTGAATCAATCAGCTAATAAATTACTTTGACCTTAAATGGTTAATTTACTGACAAAATGCAAACTAGTGTTTAAACTATTTAGTTTCTATTGGTTTGGGATTTTTACGTGACGATAATCATGATCGTTACTGTTAAACGGTCTATAATCTCGTTTGACCTTATTATAATTCCTGTTTTGTTTCCAGTTCAGAACATCACTGCTTCGCCGCCCATCATCCCCAGCAACGGTACCGCGGAGACGCTGATGGACATGAGTGAAGGGACGAGTGTAGATGGCGTGACCTCAGAGAGGCCAGCGGTTCTGTCCTTTCGGGAGACGAGCCAATCATCTGACTTCTCCAACAACAGCACGCCGGTCTTCACTCAGAGCCCAACACTGCTGCTGACCACAGCTTCAGAACAGATCAGTAAGCTTTTCCATCACTGTGAGTGGACTTCACGTTCTGTGTGGGGTTATGACCGACAGCAAGGACTCTGCATGCATGCATGGTGGGAGAACTGCTGGAGGAAGGCACATAAAGGTGGGGAGAACATGCAAAATTCACACAGGCAGTGATCCCTGTGGTTAGAGAAGCCTCTCATGCCTGCTTCTGCACCCCAAAAAATGTAAAACACACTTAACTTCACACCAGTGTGTACATATAAAACAGATGAATACAACGTCTGCTATACACCCACTGAAATCATGGTTGCCAATTCCACCTACTTCACACCTCTGTAGTATCTCAGCAGGTGTCTGTGGCAGTGAAGCCCTCAGGTTATTTTGCTTTTTAATGTCACCTTTAAGCACATTACATTTTTATATATAAGCTGTATAATAAACTTCATGTTAGTATTATTTTTTTACTTTATTATATATTAAAGCCATAGTAATTTTCACCTGTCATTTTTTTCCCAGCTGGAAATGAACTCCTTCTCCTCGGACACAGTGTGCCAGTGGCAGTGCTTGGTGTTTTAATTCCCATCGGTACGTCTCCTCTTCTGCGCTCTGTCTCATAGGTGCTGCCAACAATATTATTTTTAGCACACTGAGCTCAGAACAGCAGGGTCGGCTGTAACCTCTCTTGATTTCAGTGATGAAATGGCATTTTGCATAAAATGAATTTAATGACAATAATACAGAATTATAAATAAAAATATTATATAAATATAAATATTAAAATAATTATATTTAACTTAAAAATTGCATTTTAAATTATTTCTGGCATCTTTCATTAAAAAAAAAAAAAAAAAAGTTTAATATATTTTAAAAAATCATGAGTCATTGATGTGGTGGACACGTAGTTCCACAATTTAACCACCAGATGGCAACACATTACCCTGCATGTAGAACATACTTCATGCTTTTCCACTCATTCTATTAAGATCGAAATATTTTTAATCAAAGTTTTGTTTTTTATATGATACCCTTGATATCCAAAGTATGTAGCTCTGGTTGTTAAACCTATGTACTTGCCGTTGTGTCTACAGTGGTGTTCGTCCTGCTTCTTTCCATCTCCTGTCTCGTTTATCGAAACTGGAGGCTCAGAAGCACCAAGAGCATGAATTTCGACAACCCTGTGTATCGCAAGAGCACGGGAGAAACCGAAGAAGATGAAATACACATCGGCAGGACCGATGGCCTTGCCCCACACCCACACTCACACCCACACCCCTACCCAGTGCCTATAGTCGGCACAACCCCATGTCCACCATTTATCACGTTGCCATTGGGAAGTGGGATCACGGATCCGGTTCCACACTGGTACTCCGGGCAGCCTGGCATCACCACCACCAAGTGAAGCTGAACCTGTGACTTCAGGATGATATGAAAATTAGAGTGAGTGGAATATCAGTCACCCAGCTTCAGCTGACAGGGGTCTGAGATGATGATGATGATGATGATGATGGAAAAAACATAAAGAGTCTAGAGTTCAGTATAATGGGTTTATTTAATGTGGGGCACCATATTGGTCCAATGAAATTGCACATAAATGGCGGAGCTACAACCATGGTGCCAAAGTTTATAAATAGAAGAAGCTGTGCTCATGGTATTCTGGATTATACAAAGAAGCTCAGCTGAATCCATGCATGATCAATGGCCATATCCCCCCCCCCCCCTTACATGGGATCTCGTGATCTCACAATCTCAAAAATCATAGTTTTGAGATTGGTGTATAGTTTTTGAAAGTGCACTGGGTTCGACATGACAGCCTCCCTGACTGAAATGCAATATACCCTCTGTTATGATCCATGGATTCTGCGGTATCAGTAGCTTTTCAATTTGTTTACACAGAGATCATGCCTCCTCGCTGATGCCCCCTGTATGTCCTTGTCTCTTCTGTTCTGATCACCCTGCAGCTCTGGGTCTATTTCAGGCAACAACCTGAATCTGGGGCAGATAAACCCGAGTGTTAATCGAATGGGGGAACTGTAGATAAATCGAAAGCCCTCAAAGTATGAAGCCATCATTAGTATTTACAGTTATTTATTCACGACTGAAATGAAATACTGCAGTTCGTTAAAGGGAAATTAAGGCTGTTTAAATCAAGATTGTTATTTTGGACAGTTTATTCACATTTGTATTTACATTCACGTTTGTTTATTGATGAGAGACTCGTCTGTTGATTTAACTGTTTATAGAAATCAGTGAGATGGTGCTTTATCTTGTGTGGACTGGAGTGTGCACTAATGTCTCAGGGAGTTGGAACAGTGTGTGTGTGTGTGTGTGTGTGTGTGTGTGTGTGTGAGTGTGTTTATTAACATGTGTGTTTGTTATAAGTGGCTGGAGAACTGAAAGGACACGTCTGTCCACACACCAGACATATTTAGGTTGGCTTTAACTTCACTGCTAGTGAATAACGTGTTCAATATGATGGGAAATAAAAACTAATTAAGTTTCCCTTTAAAGGTCCATCATACATTGCATGTTCACTGTTGCATAATGTATTAGGTGCAAAGTTAACCCTGCAGGCAGACAGAATATCAGGTGTAGGGGTTTAAAGGGGTGAAGTGTCTGTGATTTAGTTATCTGGACAAATTTCATTATCAGAGCAAACCTCTGCGAATCCTCTGACTTCATGTTTTTGGACTGTATGAGAAAGCTGGAGTTTTTTAGTATAAATAAGTGGAGAACATACAGGACCTTCTTGCTTTTTGTGCCGATCTGAATACAGAGCCATGGGCAGCGCTGTCAGAGATTTATTCTGAAATGAGCAGAACTGTTTTCTGGTTTATGTTTCTTCAGATGATGTTCATCCGTAATGTAGACGGACATTAAGGTTACGGATGAGTCTGTGAATTAAAACACAGATGCCAGTGAAATTATACAGTGAGACTCTACAGATGCCAGTGAAAGAACAAGATCTGTGTGTGTGTGTGTGTGTGTGTGTATGTGTGTGTGTGTGTGTGTGTGTGTATGTGTGTATGTGTTTGTATAGTTCCTCTTCACGTCTTGTGCTACTTTAAATGTTTTCATACAAATACTTTTTATACGGTTGTGTAAAAATGTACATAAGATTTTAAATGACCCTGTTTGTGCATTTATCGATTATTGGTTATTTATTTATTGCTTCAAGTTCTTTTGAATATAAATCTTGACTTGTTCCAAACTGTGTTTCACGTGTTTGTATGTGATCTGTTCCATCTTTCTAAGCTGCAAGTTCAGTTGAACTGTTTTAGACAATTAGCTTCGTTCTGATCTGTGACCCAAGATACAGAACCAGTCAAAAGTTAGAACACGCCTCAGTAAATCCAGCAAAATCAAATCAATGTGTTTGTCATTAAACTTATTTGATAGACGTATACTAGCTGTGTTTCCATGATGCAGCCATTAGCGTTTTCAGTTTAGTGGAAGGTGTGAGGAGGCGATGCAGCTGGTAATGACATGAAAACACTTTATGTAAATTAAGAGGGATGCAGCGAGGTCGAGGACGGTGACTCTTTACTTTCACATCATTAAATGTCCTTCCTGCTTTGTTTCGGTTAATGATGCGTTTATACGAAGGTGAAACCACAAATGCTTATATTACATCAGGTTGTAATACAAAATCTTTGCACCTTCATTAATTCACATGAACTCGGTAACTCACGGCACAGGGCCTTATAACAGGTTTATTTTTTTACATAATCAGATTGGCTTATTATTTCTTTTTAAAGACACTTTGGTTTAATTTACTGAATCAGTTCTTTTGAACAGTTCTGGAGTCATGGTGGCGTGGAGGATAACAAGAACGGTTGTGTCAGAAAGGTCCGGTGTAGACCACCCCAAAGGAGAACAGCTGAAAAAATCATTTGATTATATTTTCTTTAATCCTATACTAAGGACTAGGGTCACGCAGCAATTAATTGGTGCCCCTTTCTGGGTTTATCTGCCCAGCGCCTAAAACGTTTTTCCCTGGATGAGCATGGATACCACCTCCCTGTGACCCTAGTCCCTAGTATAGGATTAAGAGTAGGATAATGTGATGAGATCTTAAATATTGAGTACAAATATTTAACCTTTGTTTAATTATCATCTCTTTATTTATTTCCTAAATCAGGATGAGGGGTTGAAAGGGGAATGCTGGTGGCTAACAATGTTCACTTGTCGATGTAGGTCAGCAGCTCTTCAGGAATCCATCATCTATTGGTAAAGTATTACTGGATGTGCTTCTGGTCCTGCAAAGCTAGAGGTCAGTTCACTTACATTAATAAAAAGATGCAGGTATCACCTTCACAATGTATAATAAGCACTCATCACAGACCTCTGATGTACAGAATGAGCTTCTTTATTAAAACAAAAAAATCCAAAAAGAATCTGACACCCAATTAGACCATTGGCGTGAAATATTTATATTTGTAAAACGAGGTTGTAGAAAGGTTCCAGACCCACAAGGAAGGTTATAATACAGGATTTACACAGGTTATAAAGTGAGTAGTATACAGGGTATGAAAGCTGTAGTGCAGTGATTGTGATGTTCTCTCTACCTGCACAGGCTTCATGTGGACATCACTGTAGTGGCTTATTAAAAAGCAGGTTTAAGACTTTTTGTGTTAAGGATAAATGCTGTTGAATGGTTATGTAATCGCCCGTAGTGGAAGCTTGTGCCTTTGTGCATATGTTTTATAAAGCTAGTTTGGTTACATTGGCCACTATACTGATATTTGTCATGAAGAAGTAATGGACAATAAGCTTTGGGTATTCTAAAAACAGAGCTGGAATAGGTTTCTGCATCCCTCAAAACCCTGATACAAGAATAAATTAAATGTGTGGTTCAAATAAACTTGAAGGAATGTTTATCTTTAGGACCAAAGTCGGGCTTCGCTTCTCAATAGGATTTTATGTTTAAAAATCGGAGAAATTCAGTTTTTTGGCTGAAGAGCTGCTGTAAACATGTCCTTGTATAATTTCATACGTCACACTGATGTCACATGATGGACTGATCAGATAACAAAAGAATTTTTAGGCTCCTTATAAAATGCAAATAAAAAGAAGACTCCATCATTTTAAAGCAATCAGACAACTTTTAGAAAAACTTGAAGCTGGTCATTTTTGGACCAAGAGCACGTGAAGAGTGTGTTCCTGTAGTGTC
This sequence comes from Corydoras maculifer, assembly GCA_019802435.1. Taxonomy (NCBI): domain Eukaryota; kingdom Metazoa; phylum Chordata; class Actinopteri; order Siluriformes; family Callichthyidae; genus Corydoras; species Corydoras maculifer. Next base: position 1,834,054 of record JAFMOD010000224.1, read on the forward strand.
TGCATGCATTTATTTTCAAATGTAATAAAATCTTTAGAGAAGATAATACTGTGATTAAGACATCTTGCATTTGTCGTGGCCCTTCGCCGTGCCGCTGCGAGATTTCAGCAGGTCTGCGATCTCCGTGTGGGAGGCTTGCGTGGCCAGTGATACAGCACTGCGGCCCCCCTGCAGACACAGAGTCCACAAATGAATTACCAGCGCCCAAAACGTTCTCCCCTGGGCATGGGCATGGAGGACCCAACCCACAAACCAAGTAGAAGACTGAGTAGAAGAAAATGGGATTAAATGAGTTTATTAACCCGTCAGTGAAAACAATAAGCAGTTTATTTCGATATAGATGACCACATTTTAGTGCTGGGCTGTATTTTTGTGGCGTTCTAAGTTTTCTGAAGATAAAGAAACTAACAGCACTAACAACTTAATTAAAATCCTTCATTCATTCATTCATTCATTCATTCTCTCCCGCTTTATCCTCTATTAGGATCGCGGTGGGGTTCCCCATGCCCATCCAAGGGAGAACGTCTTGGGCGCATAGACCCAGGACAGGGCGCCAATCCATCTCTCACACAGACACACTCTATATGGGGCAATTTGGAGAACTCCATTGACTTGATCCATGTTTTTGGACTGTGGGAGGAAACCGGAGAACCCGGAGGAAACTCACACAGACACAGGGAGAACATGGAAACTCCACCCAGATTGGGATTCGAACCGGGAATCCCTAGTGCTGAGAGGAGAACGTGCTAAACCACTAAACCACAGTGCCGCCTAACATCCTTCAAAATATTTAAATTTCTTTAACAAAAATGTAATTAAGTAATTATTACTTAATTAATTAAGTAATTAATTAACAGAACTATTTAATTCTCTAATATGTTTAATAATGATTCGCTGCACATGATGTGGCGAGTTGCATCGTGGAGATGGAGAATGCTATTCCACAGTTTAAACACCAGAGGGCACTAGATCTGCTTTAGGTCAGAGGCGGCCCAATTGCTCAAAGTCAATTAACTGGAACTGATGTGAAACTGAATCCGTAGGGTCAACTTCATTCAAAATAAAAGCCTGCTGACTTTCTTCTTTTATTTGTGTTAATAATTCCCCGATTTTATTCTATGAATAAATCCTTCTATCTTTGAAACTGCACGCAGTTAAAAATTAAAATGATCTGGTTCCATCAGACCATACACGTGTTCCCGATACAGTAAAGCAAGGCACTGATGTGAGTCTTTAAGGTTTTAAAAGATCTGCAGCCATCAGTTGCCTGTTTCTGTCCCAAAATCTAAAGGCTGACATGCCTCCAGAGGAAAAGCAGCCTTTAGGCAGCAGATTTTTAAACTTGCCAGTCATCTGAAATGCTTTATTTCCCTCAACAAAGCAAAACAAGGCAACGATAACTGCAGATTGTGGCAGTCATTTTGTGAAACATGCAGACTGCAGGAAGCCCAGAGAAGGTTAATCATACCCCAACTTACGAACTCTGTGCCTTTGTAAGTATTCTTTGAAACTCTGTTTGGAGGAACGTGAGAAACGTCCCAGTATTAATATAATGTTGCTAATAAAACACTCAGTGATTATCTCTCTCTCAGATGGTTTATACAGGAAGACGACTTGTGTTAACTAGATGCCACTCAGACCTCAGCGCTTCAAACACCAGACTTTAAAACACCTGTTAAACAGTAAGTTCATGTTACACAAGGATTTTATCAGCTGAACTCTAAACTGGATTAAACCCAGACTTTATTAAGAAGACTTTAATTTAAAAGGAATTAATTAAATTGGGTTTAAACTTTTTAATGTTTAAAATTTCCCAAACAGTTCCAGAGACATGCAGCACGGTGGCTTAGTGGTTGGCATGTTCGCCTCCGGGTTCTCCGGTTACCTACCACAGTCCAAAAACATGGATCAAGTCAATTGAGATTTCCAAATTGCCCCATATAGAGTGTGTATGTGTGCGTGTCTGTGTGAGTGAGTGTGTGCCCAGCCATGGATTGGCGTCCTGTTTTGGGAGTGTCTGCCCAGCACTTGAAACGTTCTCCCCTGGATGGGCATGGGAAACCCCCTCTCGACCCTAATATAGGATAAAGCGGATATAATGAATGAATAAGTTCCAGAGACAGTATGAACCGTGTGGTTGGTTTATTAAATACTAGAACTTGTGATGTTTCCTGGAAACAGTGTTATCTTATATGAGCTCATTTGTTTTGTGTTTTTTGTTATATGTTTTCATGTTTTTATGTCAGTCTGCAGTTATAACACACACATGCTTAGGTTGAAGTCATTACAACATATTCATACAGTCCACAAATCTTTTTTTTTTTTCACTTTAGGTGTAGCAGGTAGTTTGGTGTTTCTTGCGCCTGATTTTCCATGTTTACAGATGATTTCACTGTATAATAGAATTGCTGTGAGTTTATACAGACATCATGCTGACTGCGAATGGTACAGTGTTGTTTAGCACTCACTTTATCTGTAAGGTTTACATCACACTCAGGATCCTCTAGCAGAATTCGGACGATGTCAGTGTGGCCGCGGTCGCAGGCACTAATCAGGGCGGTGGTGCCCGCTTGATCCTGAGCATTAACATTTGCTCCGTGTGCCAGAAGAAGTCGTACTGTGGAGGCTCGTCCGTGTCGAACGGCTAGATGGAGCGCGGTCTGACCCACCTTTAGGAAATAGAAGTGAGAATGAGTATAAGTATAATTTATAAGAGGCCTCGGAGGATTGTAAATATGAATTATTGAAGCATTTGGAGCAATAAAGCAGATCCATGAAAACTGAGGTCCTCACCTGACCTGCACGAGCATTAACATCACCAAGCTCCATCAGCCGCTGAGCCACCTTCGTATCCATCACACCTTCCACAGGTGACAGAGAGGCCAGCATGATGGCTGTGTAGCCGATCTTGTTCTTCAGATCCACCTCACACACACCTGAAGAGACCGATACAGTCTGTGAGTACATCTATAAACACATTTAAAAATTCACCCTGTATAGAAATCAGTGTTCAGTCATTTGGTGGTTGCTGCTTTAAGCATTGTTGCTCAATGCTGAATTACATTTATTTGTTTTTTTGTCGTTGAGTTGAGTAAAAATCCAGAATTTAGACTAAGGATTCAAGTCTATATGCTTAGTAAGTTTATTCATCCAAATTAAATCAAGAGAGCTTTGGGTTCAGTTCTCATAAAGGAAGCTTCAGAGCCTCTTGTGTTGTTCCTGCATGTTGTAAGTTTTCGCCATGTCATAACAGTTTGGTTTTACTGTGACGTCAGTATTTAAGTTTGTTATTTACTTCGCCATCAGCTTAACTCATAGGCTTGTGGTTAAAGAAGCAGCCTTGTGAACTGCAGCTCGACAGTTTGATTCCTGGTTACACCAACTACTATGGCTGAAGGGCCCTTGGGCAATGCACCTAACCCCAATCGCCCCTTCAGGTGCCATATACAGGGCTGCCCACTGCTCTGGGCACATGTGCCTACTTCACTCTGTGTGTGTGTGTGTGTGTGTTTCACTGCATGAATGGATTCAATTCCTCTGTATGTAAAGTACACTAGGCAAAATAAATCACTTAAAAGAAAAATCTGCTCACCTGTGTCTAAGAGAAGTCTGACGATGCTGAAGTTAGAGTGGGACACGCTGTAATGCAGGGCTGAGTTTCCATTATCATCCACCATATTGACCAGAAACTGCAGGACTGCAGGAGATTGTTTGGCTACCTCACTGAGATACAGAGCGACTGCGTCGGCACGCGAGTTTTCTTCTGCAGCCACGTGGAACCACTGCTGGAACACCACTGTCAAAGCATGTCCCTAATAACACACACACACACACACACACACACACACACACACACTACATCATTTACACTGAACCGGATCCAGATTCCAAATACTTACTGTTTAATGCTTTAAAGCGTACTGTTTACTCATGCAGTTATTTATCTTTTCATGAGCATAGTACCATTTCATGACTTGGTTCAGATACTTCATCCATGTGGTTTTCTAGGAAGCAGCATGCGTGCATGAACTCGGCATTCGGCTCTCTGGGAAAGTGGTTTAGAACAAAACGGTGTTTATTGTGTCATAAACATAACACAATTCTGAGACGATGTTCTTATGAATTATTCTGACCTGCCTCCTGCACCTTGTGATGGAGCTTCTCCTAAAGACGTCGCCTCGTCTTTTTCTGCATGATCTTCTGGACATGCTGCGTCACTATTCTGCTCCAGATGTTTCTCTTGTCTTGTTACCTCTGAATTTTGATCTTTGACTGTCTTCTTTACTGCAGCTTCTCCCAGCCTCTCTGCTTTAGCATCTTGCCTTGGTTCACTCTCTCTCTGAGAGTCATCAGATTTGCTGAAAGCAAAATTAGTTTTATACAAATGGCAAAAGTTTATATAATGCAATTTATAAAACCTTCTTGTCTGAAGTGATGTTCCGTTTTTACCCGTCTCCAGCATTTTCTTCTGTGGAACTTGTGGAAGTTTTGATCGCAGATGTTTCTTCACTCCTTATGGAGTTCTGAGCTTCAATGAAAAAGAATTAATATACGTACATAAGACAAGGCTGGTTATGTGGCTTTGCATATTTAGATGAGCAGATAAGACAACAAACAACATTTCTGATTTATTTTCATTTCATGCAAATTTACCTGGTGGGGTCTTATCTCCTGTTGGTGACACAGAAAGTGTAAGGAGGTCGACTAAAGAGACCAGCTGCTCTTGGATGGAGCAGACGCGAGGGGAAAGCTTACTGTCTGTCCCCTCTGTTCTGCAGAGACACTCCCATTGTTGATGGAGGAGCTCTTTGACTCTCCTCACATGAACCTCCATGTTTGGATCCTTCCACTCACCGGGTTTACATTCTTGCTCTGAAGTCACTTCACCAGATTTGCCCGGTTCAGGTGCTTCGGTTTGGACAGACGATTCTGACTTGCGTGTTTGTTCTAATGGGCTCTCAGGTGAAGCCTCTAATTCCGGTGCATTCCTCAGCTGGTTCTGAGGCACTGCTGTTCCGTCTGATTGAACCCAGACGTTCGGTGCTCTTGCGATCAGCTCGCTAATTCTTGCATCCTTCAAAAGGCTCTGCTCGGTCTGCTCCTTCAGCAGCTGTCTTGCTTTTTCCAGATCCGACTCCACATGATGGAGCTTCTGTTCCAGTGATGCAATTTGTTTCTGCAGATGTGTAATGAGGGACATGTCTGGGTTTTGATGGTCCACAGCATTTCTATTGTCTCTGGCAATATCGTTTGCTTCCAGATTATAGATGAAACCTGTCTGCTCTGTGTGTATCTCTATTGCATCAGAGGAAGCTTTAATGTTCTTTTCCAGCTTATCATACTCACGATTCATCCAGTCGTCACTTGGTTTACTTTGGTTTCTTGCAGGCTTTGAAATCGGCGATGGAGAATCTGGAATATTTGAGGTTTTAACCACAGGGCCAACAAACGCCAGTGAACTATTGTTATCAGTCTGGAATGTGTGCAGAAGCCGTTCTCGTTCCTCCTGCAGGATACAGATCTGAGTTTTAAGTTCTGGTATGATCCGGATCTCCTCCTCTAGCTCTCCCACTCTCTGCAAAGCTGCACTGAGCTGCTGAATTGTTCCACTGAACCCTCTGGTTTTTCTTTCCTGGCTGTGAAAGACATCTTCAGAGGAGACATGATCTTGAGCGAGGTAATCCTGTGAACCCTTGGGACTTATTGGGTCCTCGGTAGATTCAGAGTATTTTCTTAACAGCACTGTTAAAGGTAAACTCGAGGCTCTTAGTAGATTTGGCCTGACGTGTTGACCCAATGGCTGTTCATCAAAAGCCTTGATGGCTGCCTCTAACTGAGCAGTGAAGGAACAGTGCGAAGGCTCTGGTTGCTTCGTGAAACCCAGCGGTCTAATGTTGGCAGACTGAGACTTGAAGTTCTGAGTGGAGTCTGCAAGCCGAGACTGGGAGAAAAATGGGCCGGTGGAGTTCCACTGTAAGGATCTGCAGCCGTACCCAGGAAGGCTTAGGTTCCGCAGCAGGTTGCCGCTGCTCCGTCGAGGTGGTCTGCGTTGAGTTGCAATCCTACGGATAGTGTTTCCCTTTTCAATGTCCTCAACATACTTAAGGAAGTCCAGGTCCAAATGGAATCCATAAGGCGTCTCTACTGAATATGAGGATGATTTATGAGCATGACTTCCGTTTTCTTTCGGTGAAACGCCGTTCACTGACCAAACAAATGCAAAAGTGAGATGCGTACAAACCATAGATGCATATAATCAGAAAAGTAGATCTTGTTACCTTTCTGAGTATCCATGGTTGGTGCGGCTATTTAATCAGTTTGGTGGATTTAGCATGTCTGACTGCTTTACCTGAGAAATGAATAAAAATAATTCCAAAGTTTTTAAGAGAAGATAAAATGTTTAAATGGTAAATTTATGTGGAAAATAGACTCATAGAATCATATCCAGGAGAGTAGGTTTCAGGCGCTGTGTAGATACACTCATTGACACACACAATGTGTAGGGGCAATTGAGATAGGGGCAGTTTAGAGCAGTCAAATCACCTTGAATCCATATTTTTGGACTGTGGGAAACCCACACCGACACAGAGAGAACATCGAAACTCCACCCAAATTGGGATTTGAACCTGGATCCCAGGTTTTGAGAGGCGAATGTGCTAACCGCTTTGCCACCATGTTGCAAAGAACAGCTGTACAAACTATAAAATTGAAATGAGCATTTGTTTTATTTGGGTTTGGGTTAGAGTTCCTGGGTTAGGTTTACTGATGCGATGACCCACCCCAACCTAACATTTATACAATCTTGTTTTATTTCATTTAAATAAGAAACACCTACTGCAAAATAAATGCAGGACCTTCTTGCTGAGAGGCGACAGCGTTACCTAATGAGTTTAGCACACAGAGACAGTAAATTTAATTTGGGCAGGCTGTGGTATCACCAGTCCAACAGTCTGGATGATGATGATAATTATGATGATTTATTCTTTAATCTTTCCCACACTGGTAATGACTGATGGAAAACGTCTCATGGTGTTACATCAAATACCAAAGTAATCACAATTTATTGCCAAAAATACATGAGCATATGAGCAGTGCACTTCTGCGAGCCTGTGTCTTATCCCATCCCATAGCTTAGTACATCATTATGAAGTGGTTTTCCTAGCGAATAAAGGAGTCTGAATTTTTCTTTAAACCACTTCATCTGACGAAGTTTGTTGTGGTCCAACTGATGAGAAAGCAACTCGAACCAAACTCTGTAATCGCATCAGTGTTAAAACAGATGTGGGTTAAAAAAAAACCAAAAAAAAAAACCAGGGGGGTACTCTCAGGAATCTGTCCAGTCACTGTCACACTTCAGGAGGATTATTGCACACCTTCTGCTTAAATGCCAAAATTGTTTTCTGCTTTTATTCCACACTCTCTAAGCCTCTAAGCTAAGGAAACTGACCCAGACCTTAAAAATCAGTAGTGTCCATAGAACAAAACTCACGCTATAGTAACTGAAACTCTATGACATAGCTCTCTGTACCCTCCAGCTCTGATGAGCTCTATCGTATCATGTGATCAGTGATTCATACAGCAGTTTTTAGAACTTATTTTGGAGCTGCAAATAAACTTTGTGAAGACTTTCAGAACATCTTACTCTGTTTTTCTAGAGATCATAGTGGTGAGGGTTTTTAGCAGGAAATATAACTCCAAACAACGTGTCCTCTGCATCCTGGAGTGTATACTGAGTAATATATAAATACCCGAGCATCCATCCATACAACCTGTAGCTTATCACAGTTTATTTTATTGTCATTATTATTGGTGCAATCAGGGACTTCTGTGGAAATTAATTAGTCAGGGGAGGTGTGGCACATTGGGATTGTAATTGAATTCAACAGGTAGTTTTCAGAACCAGATCACAAAATAAATGCAATTCAAAGAAATAGTGAACGAAATCACAATTTTTTGGCAAATGAGTTTAACTGTCTTCGTTAGATGGAAGCTTTTTTAATAGCACTCTCCTTTACTGTTGACTGAACTTCTCTCCAAAAACATCTCTCTATTTGCATCTCAAACAACTTTCCACTGCATTCTTTCTGCGACCACAAATTGGATTTGAACCTGAGACGATTTAAAACTCTCACCGCATTCCAAACAAAGCCATACACAGCGCACCCTGTGGAAAACCAGGGAAGTTACAGGTGCAGCGGGAGCGCAAGGGAGGAAACTATGGCATGGCGTGGAAACTTGAGAGCAGCAGAAATGTCTTTAACCTGTGGCAAGAACTGTCGGCTCAGTTCGGCGGTTGGCTGCCAGAACGGGTTTATAGTTATTTACTGGACTCGCCCACAATGAGTCAGTGAAATCCATCCACATGGCTTCATAGGAAATGTCTAGTCCCTGCTCAATATGGACTTAGAAACTTTCTTAAAACCCTTGTAGCTTCACCACAATTCATGAGAGTGTGTAGGCTTATGTGCTGCACACTTTTTATTCCATACACAATGGAGAGCTGCTGCAACAGCGGTTTCATTCTTCCTGTTTGGACTCTTTAGTGGTGTGGTTTCCTCGGCACACAACCTCATTCCGTCTCGTCTATTTGGAGTTTGGCTCGAGAGTGAGGGCCAGTGCGCCATAGACTGTCACTCACTCACTGACTGTCCATCCATTTCGTATATGTGATGAGGATGTGGAAGTTCTAAGTCTCTTAGGACCTGAACAGAACCGACCAGTCATCTCTGATTCATCTGCTCTGTTTGTCACGAAATCCTTAAACATTTATTGTCATATTTCATCCTCCTTCACACATCTGCTTTTTATATTTCCTTCCCAAAAGCAAACAGTTACTCTGTATGCCTTTTTCCTCCCAGCTTCCTCATGACCACAGAACTTGGATCGTGAAGATCACTAGGGCCTTATGCCAAAATCAATATGGCACATGCAGAGTGCTCATAGGAGATCGTAGTGTGTAGAGCTGCACTTGCAGTGGAACTCGTGTATAACTGGCCATCGGTTTAAAGTCTGCAGGTTAAAAGTTTATTTAGATCACGAGCTGGAACAGATCTTCCCATCGTCATAAAAGAACAGTACATCTCTATTGCAAGGATTTTTAATAATAACATGCTTGAAAAACACATGCACACAAAATTATGCTGTAAAACACAAGCATTTCAATGTTGGATATGTTGTCACTGTTGAAAAAGTTTAAAAACACAATCCTTACCTGTATTTCTACAGGGTTACCATGCATTCCATGTGCTGTATCTGCTGATATGTCCCAATCTGCATCACTCTACTTTCTGTATGGCATTTGCTTCCCCTCTTACATTCAGTGGGGCAGAAGAATAGAACGGAGTGGGAGGCAAGAACCCCAAACAAATGAGGAAAAAAAAGAAATTCTTTGAAAACATAGGCAGTATTATGTTGACCAACGGGAGGGTGCATGTGGGTGCTCACGCCTCTGTCTAACCTACCTGCCCAATCAGAAGCAGTGGGTGGGAAGAAACTGTACGCAGTCATCCAACAGATGCAGATGGGTGGGTCATGGTGCTTTTTGGTGCTAAAAAGAGCCATTTATCAAAACAAGGGACATGTGTCATAAAAAAGTGTTTTTTGACCAGAGGCAGTTATTGTGTATGAGGAAAAAGTTATTGTGTTACTCTCACACACGAGTGGAAGGTAACTCAATATACTACCAGCTGGACTCTGCAGCCGCTTTAATCATAAAAATACCAAAGGGCTTCTAGAGAGAGGGCACACAAGCTGTTACAATCTCCCAGGGCTTTGCAATGATGCCAGACTAAAATCCTTATCCTGTTTGCTGTAGATAATTAGAAAATACCTGTATAAATCAGTCCTGTTAAACATTAATGCTGTCTTTAATTATTAGCTGTTTTTAATCAAATCAGACAATCAACCAATTGTGAATGTGTTCGTGTCTTGCCCTGTAATTAACTACCCAGTGACCTGATTATTACAAGTAAGAAAATGAATAAATGATGCTAATTCTGATTTGTCCACGAGATGGATAATATATAAAGTTATTCCAGCCCTGGGATCAGTATCACACCTCCACTATGTATAAATTATCGTCAAAACAGCCTGTACAGACACCGATCCCCCTGAGATTCCACATCTGTAGCATGCACACATGCTTACATAGCTTTAAAGTCACATTTGTGGTAATGAGGTGAGTTTCTCAGATTAAGTTGTTCTCATAAAATGCACCGAAGCATCGTTTCTGTACAACCAGCAACCGAAGGCTTCTCTGAAATAAATTTGCTTCTCTAATTGCAAGCAGTTATGTGTTTTTACCGCCTCCTATTTATAGTTTGTCTCAATAAAGCAACAGTATGTTGGAATTTTGAATCTAATGCAACTACTAATTTCACAGCATTTCACAGCCTCTTGCAAAAATATGGATTTACTGGAATGCTGTAAAAGTTGTTCCCAAAAAATTACATTTTATGAATAAATAATGGACTTCAGTCTATAATTGTCAAACTACAAAGTCCATCAATATGATGAGTGGAGGAAACAGGCAAAGGGGGCGTGTCCAAACGTGTGACTGACACTGAATGTATAAATAAACTCACTTTACTGAAATTTGCACGTTACATATTGAACTGAGCTGTTCTATGGTCCTGTTTTTGTTCTCAAATCAATGTAGCAGTCACAATGTTTTCTGCTGTAGGAGTGACCACAGCACATTTGGGAACACACTACCCTGCAATTTTGTGAGGCACAATGCCATTGCAAGCACAGTGAGAAAGCAATCAAATGACATGGTGCTTCATCTCATGGAAAAGTACATGGTGCTGATGCAGGACAGTGGGAGTAGAAGATTTTCCAGATATGATTTTCCTTTAAAAGCAACAGTGAAGCAATCTGTATATTTATATAGCTTTCTATTCATACTTTAAATTTAAGCCTAAAGAATAAGTTCTCAGAAGTTGTTCTAAGCTTACAGTTTAAGGAACCTCTGTTCACTTTCCTTATTCCAGCAATAATGTAATTTCTGTACAAATGCATTGATGTAAAGTAAATCGTCAGCGTTCAGTGATGTTGGACACGTGCTTGTGTTGATGATTCACCACAGAGATATCGATGAACATCTGATTGCTGACCTCTGGAGAGATTGTTTTAAATCCGCGGCTCACCTGTGTTTTTTTTAACAGAAAGAAACCTTGTGAGGACCAAGTCTCAGTGAAGGACTTATCTTCTTGAGCAGTCCGCCTGCTTTAACAGTGTTGGACAGATAAGACAAGAAAAGACTTTATTGGTTCCACCATGGGCCTTTTTTAATTTGTAATTTTTAAATTTTAAAATGTATTTACATCACATTACATTTTGTTGAAAACCTGATTTTTTTAAGAATTATAGTAACATTCTGGTAGGACTGCAAGTCCAGGAAAGGTGTTTAAATTGGATCAGGCTCAAACCTGCAGCGCGGTGGATTATCTATTAGAGTTTTCAAGTACTGGAGGTTTCCCAACTAGTGAGAATGCAAAAGTACCACTTCTTTAAAGACTTTTTGTCGGCACACTGCTGAGAATGTTTGCACTGTAGATTTCCAATGTAGAATGACCGTGAAGAGGCTTAAAAATGGGAGAGAAAACCAGTGGCCTGTTTCCCATTAAGTCAAACCAGTCCAAACCTTTTGTAGTTTACTGTTCACAGCAGATGAAAGCACTCACTATACAGAATTGCTATTTTAGAACTTGGAAACATCTCTAAAATATTCTAAAAATCAATAGCCGTAGGAAGATGTCCCCATAAAAAACATTTGTTCGCCACAGAGGGAGTGTTCACTATAATTCTTTGCAGACAGATTGGTTCTGTTGATTTTAACCCGTCCTGGCACAGCTATGAGGATGGATTTTCGAGAGACTAGAGACCTCAAATGTGAGTTATGTGTTTGGAATGCTGGTGCTCCTCAAACTCTCAAACTTCATGACTTAGAATCTGTTTTATTACAACGACACAGACGAGTCTGAGGCACGGCTGAGCTGTAGTATTAACGCTAAGCTTTCGAAGGTTTAAGCAGCCATTAATCAACATTTGCAATCCTTTTGCAATCTTTCATTAAAAAAACAAACATACTGCAGGTAAGTTATTAAAAGTTCTGTAGGGGAACCTTAAAACTGATCAATTGTCATGTTTGCAGTGCTCTTTGCCATTCATCATAATGAACTTTAATGTTAGCTGTGGAAAAGCCACAAAAAGTACAGTTATCAATCAAGCATCATAATGATAGAACCCACTTGCTCTTCCAAATGACTCCTTTATGGATACAGATACCTTTATTCGAGTAATTTATTAAATACTCCATTCTCATTGGTCAACCAATACATCCCTATGTATACTTTTATAAACCTTTTGCTCTGTTGCAATACTACTGCCGAGATATTGTGAAAACACTTTAAAAAATTTTAAGTTAGTAGCCATGTAATAAACTATCTAATATAAAACTACATGGTCATTGTTGCAAAATAAACACCTTTAGGCTGTCTCAAACACCCCTTTCTTCTATGTATCAAGGAGCTGCATCTTCTTAATGGAGTTTATTTCTCAATAACATATAACCAATAATCGGCTTTTTGTTTGAAGGTAAAGTGTTACATTAAAACAGATTTAAATGAAGGTATGTAGACTTCAACATCTGGCTGTTTTAAGAGGCTGGAGTTTCGGTGCTTGTGGAGAAATGAATCTGAATGATAAATCATTTCAGAACAGAAGTCACAGTAAAGCAATCCGAAGGGAAGTCCCATAAAGGACCTCCTCCCAAATCTGAAGGAAATCTTAAGAAAACACAGTTTGCCATAAAGTAAGAAAATAATGTGGAAAAGTATAAATATATATTTAATTACCATCAGGCATGACTCTGGATTTCCACAAACCACAGCAGTATGGATTAAAGTGCAGTGAGAGATGTATTCCACTGAGCAAACTGCGCAGTTGTCCTTATTAAAATAAAAACATCATGAGAATTATAAACTTTATACAACATTTTTACAACTGTGTCAGCTTTTTACTTTTAAATGGAAAACTTCAACATTCTTTAACCTGTCTCAAGGTTTTTATAGTTAGGGGTCTGTATTTTTTTTATTGGAGACAAAATCAACCAAAATATTGAGTCTGAAAATATTAATATTGAGTCTGAAAATATTAATACAATCATCATCCTGTGCATTTCTTAAAAATCATTAACAATATAAAACAAGCATGTTTACAGACATTCCAATATTGCATTTCTCTTCTCGGGTCGGACTCAGCACCTCATGTTAGTTGAGTACCGATAAGGGGGCAGTTCTCTAATGTTTATAAAAGAAGGAGTCATGCAGAGTTCATAAAGAAATTTATCTTCTGTGTTCTACCAGAATTAGCTAATTTAGTTGTACTTTCATAATAGATCTTAAAGAATTCGGCATTATTTGTATGAATTACTACACTCTACGCTTATTCTATTCATATCTATATATACATATGTTACTTTGCAACTTTGTAGGTTTAATGCTTTGAGAATAATAGTTGTTCTGTTATTGACATTATTTATGAGCTGGAATAATCTTATGTCTCTGACTTTCTATTACTTTAGGTTTAATTATTTACCATTATTAAATGGTTCTAAAATGACTCTTGAATATATCCTTTCTTTACTGGCTGATTGTGAGTCTAACTCATTGAATAATATCCTCATGACTTGATTAGAAATAAAGACTGGAATAAATGGAAACATCTGTATATTTCCTAAACATCGCTGCTTTCACTTGGGTTACAGTGCTAATACTGCCACCTACTGTTCAAACCAGGAAATGTAAATCAACAATTTGGCAGCTATTGAAACTATTAACTTGTATGGATTATTTGAATATTTAAAATTCTTGTTCCTTAAGCACCTCGGTCTTTTTTAATTTACTAAAAGTCTTTTTTTTTTAAATTAATTTCACTGGGTGCCAATCTTTTGCTGGGCTCACACTCACACTATTTGAGGGCAATTTAGAGAGTCCAATTTACCTTGAATCCATGTTTTCGGACTGTTTTCCACCCAGATTGGGAATCAAACCTGGATCTGGACCTATATGTTTTGATATGTTTTATTTGGATCCGTTTAAACAATCTCTATCTAAATATGGGTCACTGTTACTAAAACTACTTTTGGGCAGCACCTTTGTATTAACTAGCCCAGCAGCAGGGGTACAGCCAATGCCTTGTATGTGTAATTGTCTAAAACATTTATTTATACCACAGCACTACCCTTCGCCCAGACCAAGCCCTTTTAAAACAGGTGGGGAGTCTACATATAGTGTAGCTCTCAGATAACCAGAAGAAAAGTCATTAGATGGAGAATACTTTGTGTGCGGAGCTCAGCTGCTCCAGATCATTGAAGACCACATTAACATTGCAGCTGCTCGAGATATGTCACAAGGCACTGATTCATTCCTGTCTTATTCACACCACCAGGATTCAGGTTAGCTGGTGATTTTAGCAGGTGATTAGGTGGCTGGTGTGGAAGCACTTTGCCCTTCGCAGAGCAGATCTTTGGCGCCTCACCTAAGCAGCTCTTTTGAAGGCCGGGCATGTGACAGTGATGCCCCCACACATGTGGGAAGAGGAACCCGTCTTCAGTTACTGTCTTCCACTCTTGTTTTATTTTTGGATCCTTAATGATCAGCGCAGCCAGGTCCTGGAATCCTCCCAGCTGCCAACAGGGTTTCCTTCCCTGCTCTTCTGAAAGAGTAGTGTGCAGTAACACTGACCCTATTTCCCCTCAGTCGTTCGTCTAGCCCTCAGCAATGGACGACAGTCCACTGCAGGTGCTGCATTTCCCCACCGCTCCGTATCCTGACCAGAGACCTGGCACAGGTGGCTTGAGGAAGAAGGTCTATGTTTTCCAGTCCAAAACCAACTACCTGCACAACTACATTCAGAGTATTTTCTCCTCTATTGACCTTCGAGACCGTCAGGGCTCCACTATCGTGGTCGGAGGAGATGGACGTTACTTTAACACAACTGCTATCCAGACTGTAGTTCAGATGGCTGCAGCCAATGGGGTCAGTTACAATTTAATCATATGCATCATTCTACTTAATCTACCTTATGATTTCTAATTGCTTTGATAATTGCTTTGTAATAGATTTTTTACATAAATGTAACACAGAGTTTTACGAAGTCTCCTAAATGCAGTTTAAAATCTCAGAGGATCTGTAAATGTAAATGACTAGCAGGAGCCAGGTGCAGGGGAACCATAAAATAGCTTTAAATAGATGTAATTATTAAGATGTCAGCTATCCAATCCTGACTTTGTCACATAGATTGGTATTCTAAACGCCTCTGGTGTAGAATATAAGTAACTTAAGCATGTTGAAAGAAAGAAAATTTAGTTTCCCCACCTAGTGCTCTAAAAGTAATTATATTAGCAGATTAGAAAATGGCTATTTGTTCCTTTTTGAATGTAGTGTGTTTTGGTTCTCAGTGGAGAGCTGGTCCATCACGCACAGCTCTGAAAAGACATCAGAGCGTCACAGACCTTTTATTATTCCATCTCTTTTGAATGGATGCGGTTCACTGTAACGAAAGGCCTGTTTTAAGGTGAAAAGCCGACTGGGATGTAAAAATGTGGTTGCACGTGCATTCGCTGTAATATAACAAATGTAATAGTATTAGCAAATGGTGTGAGAGGACTGAAGAAATTACACAAAACATATGCAAAGAATAATAATGTATTGTCCTCATTTGCAGAATTTGTCTTTACTTCATATCAAAATGTAATAATCTTCAGAGGTTTAATATCCTCAGCATGTTGTTCTCACCCACCTGCTTACCTTGCAGGTAGGTCGTCTTTTGATTGGTCAGAACGGCATCCTGTCAACGCCCGCTGTGTCGTGTGTGATCAGGAAGTTTAAGGCAATTGGTGGGATTTTGCTCACAGCCAGTCACAACCCTGGAGGTCCAGAAGGAGATTTTGGCATCAAGTTCAATATTGCAAATGGAGGTAAAATGATGTCTGAGCCAGTCGATTATTATTATTATTATTATTATTATTATTATTATTATTATTATTAATGAGTGGTTTAAGAGCAGTGCTGGATTAGTGGTTTATGTTGGGGTTGGTTTAATGATTTTATTTCAAAGGTCTATTATACATCTTTTTCAGCACATTGCACCCAATAACATTATTAAAAATACAGATGACAAGAGGCTTGATGAAGCAATGTGGTTTCACAGCTAACGTGATATTTCACAAATGCAGGACCTGCACTTGAAGATGTGACGGAAAAAATCTTTCAGATCAGCAGGAGCATTGAGGAATTTGCCATCTGCCCAGAACTCCGAGTCGATCTGACCACCGTTGGCAGACAGAGCTTTGACTTGGAAAACAAGTTTAAACCATTTACAGGTTAATGATCTTTCATGTGTAGATTATTATGGAAAAAGAAAAAAAAAGAACTAATAATCAAAATGTCCTTAAAACCTTAAAACCAATATAAAAACAGCATTGTTTAGATTCATCTCCACATTGTTTTGTATCTTATATTATGTGGACAAAGTTTTGTCCTTTTAATTGTTGTGATCTATTTAGTCTACTGTACTTACACACAGAGAAATCTGTCCTCCATTTTTAATCCACTGATCCAAAATCAGTGAAATCAGCAGTTTGATTTAGTCTCATTACCACAGGTCTGAATTTAATGATGTAGCCCTTGTAGAAGGAAGGCCCTTTTTGGTTTTACGTTACTTCATGTTAAAGAACCCAACTGGCTCATACAAAGGCCTGACTTCAACCCCATCCAACACCTTTGGGATGAATTAGAATGGTGATTGCAAGGCAGTCCATCAGTGTCTGATCATACAGTTATTGAGCAAAGATTTCCACAAACAAACTCTTACCAGAGTGAAAGCTGTTATAGCTGTAGAGGTTGGACTTGTTCCTCCTGTGAGTGTAATAAGTGTGGGTCTTAATACTTTTGTTCATATAGTGTATAATAATTAAGCGTTCTGCTTTTGACTGTCCTGCAGTTGAGATTGTGGACTCGGTTGAATCCTATGCGAACATGTTGAGGAACATCTTCGACTTTGCTGCACTAAAGGAGCTGCTGTCTGGCAGGAACCACATTCGCATCAGAATAGATGCCATGCATGGGGGTAGGAACATGCTCCAAATCTTCTAACTGACTTCTACAGAACCTGTACAGATCCAATTTGAATATATTCTGGCACGAGGATGGATATTACACCAACAACATTTAGATCGAGTTTCCACCCTGCTATTTACTGAATGATTAACAGGTGATGCCAGACATAACAGTGAAACCAAAGAAGCTATTCCCTTTTTATCATAGCACACCTCGTAACACCATTAAAATGACATTATAACAACACTGTTATAATGGACACAATAATGGACACCATTCATTTTCAATTAATTATTACAGTATTACATAAAATGTTATTTATTCCTTTACTATATGATGTTTAATTATTCTTAATAAGTCTTTTAGTTAGTGGTCAGAAGTTTATCTCTTTATAATAGTTAATACAATCATTTAATTATTTAGTGTTATAGAAAATCCAAGGTATTTGTTAATAGCCATAATAAAAGCTTCATTTTTTTGGACTATAAAATGTAGTGTAAAACAGAAACTGATGTTCTGATGTTCTTCTTGCATCTTTATTAAGTGGTTGGACCATATGTGAAAAAAATCCTGTGTGAGGAGCTGGGCTCCCCTGCCAACTCGGCTGTCAACTGTGTCCCTCAGGAGGACTTTGGTGGCCAGCCACCAGATCCGAACCCGAGCTGTTCCACAGAGCTGCTAGAGAGCATGAAAAGTGGACAGTATGACTTTGGGGCTGCATTTGATGGAGATGGTGTGAGTATTTTTAATTGCTTTATTAAAAAATTTAACATAAAAATATTCAAGTTAGTCCGAATGAGTCCAAACATATTTTCTGTGTCTTT
The DNA here is from genome assembly GCA_019802435.1 of Corydoras maculifer. Classification (NCBI taxonomy): domain Eukaryota; kingdom Metazoa; phylum Chordata; class Actinopteri; order Siluriformes; family Callichthyidae; genus Corydoras; species Corydoras maculifer. Next base: position 1,852,001 of record JAFMOD010000224.1, read on the forward strand.
TTTTAGGATCGTAATATGATTGTGGGAAAGCACGGGTTTTTTGTTAACCCTTCAGATTCAGTCGCTGTGATTGCAGCAAACCTCTTCTGCATCCCTTACTTTCAACATATGGGCGTTAGAGGCTTTGCCAGGACAATGCCAACTAGTGGAGCACTTGACAAGTTAATAATATTTTAAAGCACATTTAAATAAAAGTACTAAACAGAAATATTAAACTAATCCCTTTAAAATAGGGATGATTAACCGATGCCAGCGGTCACATGGTATTTTTTTAATTGCAGTGTAGCAAATGCCACTAAGATCAAACTGTATGAAACACCAACTGGATGGAAGTTTTTTGGGAAACTAATGGACGCTGGCCGTCTTTCTCTGTGTGGAGAGGAGAGCTTTGGCACAGGTAGCTAATGCGGGCACTAATTACTCTTTGAGAGGGTTCATCAAAAAGCTTTCTGTGTGTAAAAAAAAAAAGAAAAGAAACAACACTCAGTAAATCATTATCATCATTTCAGTACTGTAGTAACTAAAGTGTTACAGTGCTTTGACTTGTTTTGTTTTCCAGGTGCAGACCATATCCGAGAGAAAGACGGGCTTTGGGCTGTGCTCGTCTGGCTCTCCATCCTTGCTAACAAGAAGAAGAGTGTTGAGGAGATCATGATGGAACACTGGAAAACATATGGCAGGAACTACTATGCCAGGTGGTGACACATCAACAATTAATGAAACATAGATTAATTTCACAATTGGGGCTTACAAAAGTTTTATATATATAAAATATTTTGCATTGATATCTGCTTACCAGAAAAGTGGTCAACAATGTTAACAAAAACTTATCTGAAATTTTTACTTGGCAGATATGACTATGAGAATGTGGATATAGACACAGCAGTGGATATGATGTTGGATCTTGAGGTGATTATAACAGACAAGGCATTTTTTGGAGAAAAGTTCACTGTAGGAGTCAAAACCTTTGAGGTAGAGAAAGCAGACAACTTTGAGTACATTGACCCTGTAGATGGGAGCGTCACAAAGAACCAGGTTATTCATCATACTGACTGAAGTTACATTAACAGCATGGAATATGCTCAGTTATATATTTGTAATATTTGAGAGTTAAATTATGTTTTACTCTGTACAGGGCCTGAGGATTATATTTAAAGACGGCTCGCGCATCATATTTCGTCTGAGCGGAACCACTTCAGGGGCCACTATACACCTGTACATTGACAGCTATGAGAAAGATGTAAATAAAATCTTTCAAAATCCACAGGTAAGTATTCTAACGTATGTGCATGTACGTTTGTGTATGTTTGTGTTACACATTCAGTCATATCCGAGTCATATCATGTACATTTTCATTTCAGTTAATCCATTTTTTGCCTGAATCAATTTTTTTTGCAGTAGGTATCATAAAGCCAGAATGTTCAGTTATTTTGTCTGAGGTTGTGTTGTCTTAGCAGTTGTTCTGTTTTCCTGCCTCAGGTGAAACTGAATGACCTTGTGACTATTGCACTGAAGTTATCGCAGCTGCCTGAAAGGACAGGAAGGAGCAGTCCCACTGTGGTTACATGATGGGAAATACTTGTCTGTTTTTTTTGTCTGACTTTTTCTAATAAAATCCACTTTCTAAAACCTTTTTAATTCCTCACACCTTTCAGTAGAATTGAGGGCCGTACACTGAAAGGTTGGTCATGTAAGCCATTATATGAAAACATTTGTTCTAAACACATCTGGTTAAGTTTTGGCACTTTGGAGTTTTGGCAGCGCTACTTATATTTATTTGTTTCTTATTCCAGTATTGGATTAAAAAGGCTTTCACACATTCACATCTAGGAGCAGTTTAGTATCTCCAGTTTCCATTGTCCTACATGTTTTTGAATTGTTGGAAGAAACCCACACAGAAAGAACATACAAATTTTCCTCAGAAAGCCCTACTTGCTGTGGGTTAGAAGTGCTACCCACTTAAAAATACACACTGCTCCCACTGACAGCTATAATGAATATCTTAAGCATACACTCAGCACAGCACTTAGAGTTCATAACAACAAGGTTTTATAAAATATATATATATATTTTTTATTTATATATACTTTTTTATTGGCCTTAACAATGTGATTAAAACTATTGCAAAAACAAGTTCATAGGTAGGATAAAGCAGGAGATAATAAATGAATGAATGAATGAACGAAAAGTTCATAGTTCAGGCGAGAAGGGCGCATGCGCAATGAGGCGTACACGGCTACCTCGGCAGGTGTTTGGCACGTGGACGCGCTCGCGCTCACAGCAATGGCGGGGGAACGTTTGCGTCGAGGGTGAAGTTTGATTTTCTGCTGAAGTAAGTTGGAAATAATGTCGTAATGATTGTTTACGGTGATTGTAAGTGCATATTGGCGACCCTGGGTAATTAAATAGCTTAAACTATGTGAATTATCATTCGCATAGCTTTTCCTCGGTGTGTGCGCCAAATGTATGATTAAGTTTAATATATTTAACGTTAAAACTCTTCTTTTTAATTAGACAACTGTCTTGATGGTAACTATCTTAAACGAACTACAAACAACAGTTTTTATTTTGCAGATTATTATAAGTTGCTTTTTAAACGGACTGTTAGTTTGTTAGCTACGTTTTTAATGTAACTGTTGCGCAGCTTGTTCTAATTTATTAATAGGACTTGAACATAATGATAAATAATTCAGCGAATCAATAGAGTCTCTAAAGTCCAGAGGAGAAAAGCTTAACGGCAGTAAAACTTTTTTTTGCATAGCGTTCTTTGCAGGGGTCATTTTAGGGTTAGTTTCCAATTTAAATTGCTGTTTGTGTGTGTGTTTGTGTGTGTTTGTGTGTGTGTGTGTGTGTGTGTGTGTGTGTGTGTGTGTGTTTGTGTGTGTGTGTTTGTGTTTTTTTTTTTTTTTTTAAACAAACACCTGTTTGTTAAAAAGAGTGTTTGCAGGATCAGATAACTAGGGTTTGATAATTCTGGAGTGTAGCTGGTTGTCTTCATCAACTACTGACTTGTGGTGTTTTCATTTGTAATCTGATTTGGATAAATGCATCTGCTAAATGTAATTTTGATTCTTTACAACCACTAACAATTACAAAAATTAGTAATATTAAAATGTATAAGTCTTTACAACAACAAGAATGAAATAGAACAGTAATATTTGAGTGGAAGGAGTCTTTACAGCCACAAGAAAGAAATGAAGTAGTAATATTTGGAATAAGATTTTAGATTATGCGTTTATGAAACAGTCTCACAAAGAATGTTCAATGAATAAACTACTTTCCATAATGGCTGCGACTCATACACGTTTAGTAATATTGTTTTTAATTAAGATTCATTTGACATTTTTCAAAATAACAGATGGAATATTTACAAAACTGTTGTTTCTCTTTATTTAGCGACTGTGGCATTAAAAAAAAACAATGCTGTTTTAAACATCTGTCAGGACCAGGTTACCATCACTGCATTTCATACCAGACCGGTGAGATGATCGCAGAACCACGGGGTTCGGAGAAGGGCACAAGCTGCAAAGAAAAGGACTACAGCGCTTAACCACTGCAGCCGTGTGTGTGTGCTGGAATTTTCACCTACTATTTAATGCTTTCTGCGTTTTTAGGCAATTTGTACAAAGAGTATTTGATGGACTGTAGTCAAAATGCAGTGTCTGAAATTACCTGCTAAACTTTAGTTACTGATTAAGATCGAGTGAGTGGTGTTTAACCAGTAAAGTGTTAGGCTTTTAGTTATTGTAATAACCACTCAATAAGAAGAGGTTAAACCACCACTATGAAAGTTGCCTACATTACAATATTGTTTTTTGTAATTTACCTCCAGCTTTTCTACATTTTTTTCCCTTTATTAGCTTGACCATGTGATTCATCTCCAGTTGAATCATGGCATAGCAAAGTGTGCTGCAAATGCTCACTTCATAAGGGCGTTTACTTATTCATACCTCTTAGTCTAGTTTATTCTTTGACACGCTGCGCGTGTCAGCGGGACATACGTACCCTACAAGTTTTAAAATAAACCTTATTTTCTTTTTCAAAAACTGGACCCGAGTGGATGAGACAGACTTGAAGAGATGTGAAGATTTGAAACTGTTTATTAGAAACGTCTATGTGACTGCTCCACATCGTTAATCTAATATCAGAGTGTGTTTGTCTGCCTTTAATTTGTCATTGTTGCTCACAGGACGCTGCCTACAGGAGGTGGACAATTTTGTCACTGAGGAGTATAAATACTTAAGCAGCGCTGTGTGATCAGTGATTTTGCTGTACTTTATTTTTGCTGTTTGTACATTTGCGATGCGGTTTCTTATGCTCATGTCTGATGAACAGAACACGACAGTTTCAGTTGTGAGGTTCATATAATGTCTACGATTTTAAACTCCACACAAACAACAGTGAAATCTGTTGTTTACCTTCAAATTATTGGAAACCAAATCCTTGATAATGTTATCAAAGTGTTACAGCTTACCAAATGTTTTCTTTAATTATTGTCATTGATTTCAATTTGAGTGATGAGGCTTGAAAAATTCCTGCAATCAAATTGGCTGAAATTGCCTGCTCTCTGTTTGGTTGGAAAAAAAATTTGTGAGCAGGAAAAAATGTTACCTGTGCTCCAATTGGTTAAAAACGATTATCCTAAACATGCCAGCCATGATTGGGCAAAAAAATTAATTATTACGATTAATTGAAAAATCCCTGCGCTCTTCCAGAAAATCGCTCTGATCACATTGGCTGAAGAATTCCCGTGACCGGATTAGTCAAAAAATTGCTTAAATAAAAAAACCCTGATCAGGTGAGCTCAAAGATACAACACTCCAAAAAAAATAAAGCATCCATAACTAACTAAAGCAACGATTAAATAGAACGATTAAAAAACCATGATTTAACATTAGGATCTGCAGTTAGAGGATCTGCAGTTAGAGGATCTGTCTGAAACACATATGTTTACTGCAGAAATTTGTATGATGAAGTAATAAGTACTAAAAACAGGTTGGAGTTAAATTCAAAACAAGCTCGATTGCAACAAACGCTTACACCTGTCATCTGATTGTTTAAAATATCTCTGCCATCTAATTGGTCACAAATTTTCTGACTTGCTATCTCATTGGCCCAAATATCCACACAGTTTACAATTTGAATGAATTATTCTGTAAATTTGAATGCAGGATTCAGCTTCTTTAAATGGAAACGCCTCCATCAAAAAAGTGCTGATTAATAAAAAAAAAATCTTTCAGATCCTATTGGTTAAAAAATATAAGTGCAGGATTCAGCATCTTCAAAGGGAAACACCTTAATCAGGTGAGGCTAATAAACCAACCAGGTGAGTGCAAAGAAACTCCACACTTAAAAAATAAACCAATTAGAGAATTTGACGGCACGAGGAACGTTTTATAAAACATTTTGTGTCTTATTAATTACACAATTGCTTACTAAATATAATATCCCTGTTATGACATCACAAAGCAAGTTGTCTGAATGTTGAGTATACTTCGTGTTCATGAAACCAAAAGCTTGATCACTTTATTGAAATCAAATGGGACTACAAACCAGATTCCAAAATAGTTGGGACACTAAACAAATTGTGAATAAAAAAACTGAATGCATTGATGTGGAGATGTCCATTTTATTTAGAATAGAACACAAATCACATCAAAATTTTACACAGAAAACTTGTTTCCATTCTGTTATTTCTTGTGGCATTTCTGTTTGAGGTGCAGTGACGTTTAAGGGCCCGGAGATCACGAGCATCCAGTAGATTTCTGGTCTTGGACTTTACGCACAGCGATTGTTCCAGATTCTCTGAATCTTTTGATGTTCTGCACGGTTTACTATTTTATGCTGGGTAACACCATTCTGGTATCACTGCACTATCTTTCTGCGTAACAATTGGTGATCCTCTTACCATCTTGGCTTCTGAGACACTGACACTCTGAGAAGCTCTTTTTATACCCAATCATGTTGTCACTTGACCTAATTAGTGTTAATTGGGCTTCCAGCTGTTTGTTATATGCTTCATTTCCTTCATCCAGCCACTTATTTCTACTTGTCCCAACTTTGTTGACGCTGAAATTTTGATTCAACATATTTTTCCTTTAAAATGTTACATTTACTCAGATTCAACTTTTGATCCGTCATCTATGTTCTATTATGAATAAAATATTGACATCTGCCATCTCCACATCATTGCATTCAGTTTTTATTCACAATTGGTTTAGTGTCCCAACTTTTTTGGAATCTGGTTTGTATTATAAAACAGTAAATTTCAACATGGTAGTGTTGTTATCTGTATGATTTAAAGGACTTGAACAGAGAGGGTTCAATTCAAAACAAGCTTTATTGCCACCAACACAAGCTGAAGCTTGTAACAGTCTGGTCTCTGTCTCCATCACTGGTCCTCCTCACTGCAACAGACAGAACATGAGATGTTGAGATGTTTTCCTCTCTGTTCATGTTTCTGCTGTGCATCATGGTTTTCTTAAGCATGAGGTTAATAGTTATAGTGCTAATATTTGCAGGTTTTCCACAAAAAATATATTAAACCTGACACTGCAGAACACCGAGAAAGATACACAAACTGAACTGCAGATCATTTAAATCAAACTGTTTGTGATGAAATTAAGCATTAAATGTCTGTATATTTTCTTTAAAATACGGAACATGTTTGAAGCTGAACTCACCAGGAAGCGTGGAAGTGGAACGTATTGAGTTTGCTGCTCCCTACTGGACAAAAAATAGAACGACTTTTTACCACTTTATTCAAAGCGACTTTAAAGAATCCCAACTTAATATTTGAGTTCATGAACGAAAGGGCTGACCATTATCTTAGCTACCACAACCGATAACCCTTAACACAATTCAGGACCCCTAACATTCTGCTTGATTTAAAGAGAATAAAGTATATTCATCACTATAATAGATTAAAAAGATTGTGTTTTTTTTTAGAAAACAAATCCACAGTGTTATCACAGCACCCTGTTCACTGAAAAGTCAACAAGAGTATGAGTCCTCAAGCATGTCCACACCTCCATGCTTACTCAAAAAAAAATATCACACCATGTGATCTACAAAGAACAGTTCAGACCTTGGTTTAAGGTGTGGTCTGAGATGTGTGTGGGGACTATTCATTCATTATCTTCCGCTTTATACTATATCAGGGTCGCAGTGGAGTTCCCCATGCACATCAAGGGGAGAACGCCCCGTGCGCTGGGCAGACACACCCAGGACAGGGCGCCAATCCATCGCTGGGCAGCGTGTGGGGACTAACTTGTGGTAAAGGTTTTAGCCAATGACATAAGCTCTACCTGTACACACACAACTAAAATAAACAAGGACAGCTGTTGCAGTAGCTTGGTTAAGGGAATATAACCTTTATGCTACTAATATCAAAGTTGCTCTAAAATATGTTTTGACTCGTTCAAAATAAATCCAGCACAAAATTACTACACTTAGGCAAAATGATAACCTGCTGGTCTGGCGAAGGTGAAATCACATCCCTGTTGTTGCTGAGAAGTGTTTAAGATGTTACATATTTTGGGGCCAAAATTATTAACAGTATTTTTTTTACAAGGATTTTGCAAATGTCACATTATGGTGACAATTAAAATAATACCATAAAGTTCACAGGGGGAGGACAACACATCACATCTTTTTATCTTACTGCCTGATTACAGCTCAGCAATTCTGTATTTTTTAGGTTTGTTGTCACGTTTTTAGCCAAAACTTCACTGAGAATTAATTTGATCATCAAGTTAATGCTTACAGAGTTCCTTTAACATCGAACCTTCGAGATGGATGAATATTTAGTTGAGTCTCAAGCTAATTACCTGACAGTTTGTGGGAGCGTCCTGCAACTTAACCTAAGCTTCGTCTGAACACAATTACAATCAAATTTATTCATTTAGCAGACGATTTTATCCAAAGTAACTAACAAAGGAGAGAACACCACAATAGTTAAGGAAAAACCAGCCTCAGAGTTTTTTTTAAAAGTTTATTTACATTTATTTATTTCTCAATTTAAGTTGCAGACACTGATCTGACATTCCAATTGACCTACTTCATCTCTATGACAACCATGACTCTCAACTTTCCAAATTTGTTTCGAAAGTTCCATGGAGTGTAGAGTATTTGTAAACAAGTGTTTGTAGTTTTGACACATTTTGGATGTTTTTTGCTCACTTTTATCTTTACCACAAAGGTATTCCTTTATTCTACAGCTTCAAATACACCAAATGCAAAATTAGTGTTTAGGAATAATATAACGGGTATATATCGAATAGAATTGTACGCGCTCTACTTACATAATTTTTAAAAGCTATTTTTACACAATAGGACACAGTCGGCAGCACTTCTGACCTGCTCAACATAAAAAACAGCTATTTCTGACCTGCTTAACATCAAAACTTCAGCCTCAAAAATGGCTAATGCAACAGAAATTGAGAAGATCGAGACTGAAAGTCACAATGAACCTGTAGAGGTAAGTACTGTGTATATTATAACAAAAAAAAAAACAGCTGATAAAGATTATGTTGGACTGAGAAACCTGGATAGATTAGAAAGATACAACCATTTCCATAAGTAGCATTGTTTTTAACTTGTAAATAAATGTAGGTGTCTCATTTTAACAACAACTATTATTTTTAAAATAAGATACCAAATAATAATAATTGAACCCACCTTCATGGTATAACATAACATTAACATAACATTATTGTCTGAACTCATTACACTCCTAAATATGGCATGAAGTAAGAGTTGAAGTGCCCTTAAAATCTAGGTGAATAACCTTAAACATATAGCCATAAATTAATGAGCATAAATAAATATGATTTTCATTATAGATCATTTTTAAATAGGGTTTTGTTGTAGTATTATAAAATTATGGATACATTTAATATATAAATATGGAAATATTTCCCCCAACCTTCTGTTTTACAGCTTGGCAAAAAAACATCATTTTGGAAGTCAGTACTGAATCTTTGCAACACTTTATTTGGCAGTAGTATCCTTGGAATGGCATTTGCAATGGCCAACGCTGGAATTCTTCTGTTCATGTAAGCGTATATATATATATATATATATATATATATATATATATATATATATATATATATATATATATACACATACACACGTTCATATGTTCATAACACAGGTTATTTATTTGCTGCTCTTGTAGAGTGCTGATGATAGTGATAGTGATTCTTTCCATATATTCTGTGAACCTGATTTTAAAAAGTGCTGATGTGGCTGGTAAGTGATTAACAATTTTTTTTAGTCCTTCTACCACAAATATCTAATTCAAACTAAAAATAAGTGAATATGAATCTAATAACATTGATGTTTGTTCTTAGTCATTAAACATTGACCACTGTGTGTCTGTACTTCAGCAGATGTTGTTCATCAGTAAAGTGTTAATGTTCTCTAGGTACTCAGACATATGCACAGTTGGGATATTGCGCGTTTGGCAGATTTGGCAAATTTTTTGCTCTTTGTGTCATTAGCCTGAATAACATCGGAGGTAAGACATTGAATGTCAATATGTTTCTTAGATTACACAAGTGATATGTTTAAGAGTTTTATGTTTTATGAGCATCAAGTTATTCATCTCTGTGTATTGTATTACAGCCATGGCTGCCTACTTGTATTTAGTGAAGAACCAGCTGCCCTTGGTCATAAGTGGTCTGTTAGGCAGAGAAAATAATTTACAGTAAGAACAGAATATCTAGTTTTTATAAGAAAGCATACTTTATACACAGTGTCAATAAACAAATTCAGTTAATAGCATCTAAGCACTGCATGTTTATTTATACTTGTATATTAAAATTTGTTTTTCATCCTGGTGTTTCTCGCACAGAGAGTGGTTTCTTAATGGAAACTATCTCATTATGATGGTCAGTGCAGGTGTGATCTTACCTCTTTGTCTGTTTAAAAGGCTCGGTATGTTCATCCTCCATTTGCTTTTGTTTGTTTTCAATTATGACATTTGCTATGAAAAGTATTTTTTAATTTATAAAACTGACCCTCGTATTCAAATATCTTTTCAGGATACTATGTGTACCTGAGAGGACTGTCACTGTTGTTTATGTTTTTTTTACTTAATTCTGTAAGTCTTGCACTTATGGACTCACCCACCACATTTTAACCCAAAACAGATTCAGTGATGAGTAACCAGTATTTGAAGTAACCTAAATCTATAAATGTGTAATTTCCTGTCTCTATAGGTAGTGTACAAGAATTTTGTTACAGTGTGTGGATTTAATAGCATAACCTCCACCCCCATGCCAGCCATCAGCAGCTCCAAATGCTTTAACAACTCTGAAGTCAAAATGGTGAACTACACCCGAAAGGTAGGATATGAAACCTTTCTGATTTTCATTTCACAAAAGCAACAAGTTAAAAAAGAAAAACTGAAACAAGCCTCAAACTCTCTGGCTTTGTGCTCTGCAGACTGCATATACAATCCCTATTCTGGTCCTTGCCTTTGCGTGCCACACATCAGTGCCGCTCATCTACACAGATATGAAGAAGTAAATCACATATACACACCTGTTAAAAATGTTGAATTATGTAATGAATATACAGAGAGTCATTATGATCCAACATCATACGCAATTTAATTTTTTTTACTCTAGAAAATGCAAGTGGAGAATGCAAAATGTGGCCAACTTTTCTATTACTGCCATGTCGGTCCTGTTCTTCCTGATTGCCATCTTTGGATACCTGACATTTGATGGTGAATGTGCTTAAAGCCTGATATGATAAAATACAGATGTGGCCAAATGTTTTTGGACTGACACAAATTTAGATTTTATAGAGCTTGAAGCTTTTAGTATTACTTTTGTCAAAAGTAATCAATTATGTATAGTAATGTAATTATATATAAATATAATATTAAACGTTTGGATTTATTAATATATCACATTTACAGTTTTAACATATCTATTTCATGATGTGTAGTTTACCCTGGCATGCTGGACATCAGTGTCTGAACCAAATCCAGACTGATGAAATTGCAATTATGGCTTATGCCTTATGACCTGTTTATCACCAAATTGCTGCTAAAGAAGAAATTGTTCCTGGAGGATGTTTTAATCTATTTTGTTATTCATGGCAGATTTCTCAAGCCAAATTTATGGGTAAATTATTTTTAATGTCTAAGATTTTGCAGTTTATGACAATTTAACTGATTAATCTACACAATAAATTAAACTCAATACATATAGACAACATAAAAACGTAAGTAGAAAACAAGTTTATAATTTGTGCCAGTCTTAAATGTTTGGCCATGATTATAAATTAAGTACATTTTTAAAAATAGAAGTCTCACCGACCTGTGTGTGCAGGTAACGTGACTGAAGATCTTCTGTTGAGTTATAAGAAAAGTGACATACTGATGCTGTGCGTCCGTCTGGCGCTTCTGGTTGCAATCATCATCTCTTTTCCCTTCGATCTTTTCCCGGTATGAAATAAAAAGAAGAAATATCTATTTAATTGATTGATCATTGATTAAATTATTAGCAGATGTGTATTAAAAGTCACAACAGGATGTGAACATTGGTTTTTCCTCAGGCTCGCGAAGCAGTGTCGCAGCTATTCTTTGAAAACAAACCTTTCCACTGGGGTCGACATGTTTGCATCACCATTTGTCTTATTGTCATCTGTAACATTCCGGCCATCGTGGTGCCAAACATTAAAGACATCTTTGGCTTCGTAGGTCAGTTTCTGATGTTGTAAATCAGATTCAGAGTCAGAATAAGATTCCAGTCTTTCAATAATGTACTTGTGTCACATTTAAAAATTAAAACCTAATAATTTAATTAAACTTATGTTTATGAATTTGTCCTCCCAGGAGCCACAACTGCACCAATTCTGATTTTTATACTGCCAGGGATATATTACATCAGAATCATCTCACAGGAACAGGAGCCCATTAAGTCCTGCCCAAAGATCATGGTACGTATGTATATGTAGTATATAATATTGCAGCATTAAGGGTGTCTGTGTGCATTGTGTGTTTGTTTGAGGGAGTCAAATTTTCTTTTTAAAGCAATTATTATAGCATGTGACCAGTGATATACACCTCACTGTACAGCTAACTCACACAGACACACAAACACACACACTCTATATGGGGCAATTTGGAAAACTCAATTGATCTTGATCCATGTTTTTGGACTATGGGAGGAAACCGGAGAACCCGGAGGAAACCCACGCGGACACGGGGAGAACATGGAAACTCCACCCAGATTGGGATTCGAACTGAGAATCCCTAGCGCTGAGAGGCGAACGTGCTAAACCACAAAGCCACCGTGCCGCTGTTACAATTAAAATCATTTACTGAAATCATATTAAAATTATAGCAGATATCATATTAGTTAGCTAACTAGTTATATAGTCTGAGCCTTTATGACACTTGTAAATTTTGTCTCTTTTTTCAGGCGGCTGTTTTTGTAGCACTGGGTATCCTCTGCATGGTAACAAGCCTTGTGTTTATTATCATCAACTGGGTGGTTCAACAATAACAGCACCAGGCTGGTTACACTTTGTATCATTCATCCATTCATCATCTTCCGCTTAATCCTCGAACCTGGAGGAAACCCAAACATGGAAACTTTTCAAAAGTTGAGAGAATTTCACTGCTGGCTGTACCATGTAGAACTTCGCATGTGACAAATAAACCTGATTCTGATTCCACCCAGATGTGGATTCGAACCTGAAATCCCCAGCGCTGAGGGGTGGACGTGCTAACCACTAATCCCCCTGCCGCCTCTTTCTGTGTCAGTTAATTAAACTTATGCACACTATTCAATGTTCAAGAACAGCTTTAACAAAATATACATCGACATATTCTGTATATTGTATGTGTTCCTCTTCCTGAAAAAAAAAAAAATCTATCTTTTTGCTTACTATAAACGGCTAGCCTCGTCTCCTGTTTCCTGAAACATTGAGTTATGTAAGGGTTAAGGTAACACATCAACACTGAAACACATACAAATGCATGTTTACATTAAGTGATTCGCATGTTTTATAATAATTATACCTCAGGTTTATTGATAATAAAACATATATTTAACTTTATGGGTGATCGTAGCTTTCTAAGAAAAAGGCTGGATGACTGAGTTGGACAAGAGAACATTATGTGCCCTATCTGGAACTTCATGTTTCAACTGGAATTAGTGGGACCTAAATATGTAACAACTGAATAGTCAGCGTTTTTTGTATCCACTCTTCATGGAAATTATAACAGCACAAGCAGATTACAGCTACAGAATGTTTTACGTCATAATAGAGCACAAGAATACAATGTAAAAATATTGAAACTGCAATAAAACGCTGCAGCTTTTCAGTCAGTGTTCAATTTCAACTTCACATTCATCTGCTTAACACTGAAACATCACAATGGCTGATACAGAAGGCAGTCCACAAATAAGAACAAATGAGATTCCCGTTAAGGTAGAGGTGAGTACTGTACATATTTTAAACACAATAACTATATATAGTAATTTTATATTTAAAAAAATATCATTACATAAACGGTTGTAAACTGTACACAGTAAAATTGCGACTGTAGAGGGCGCTGTTGTAAATTTAGAGACAATCACATTTGTTAAGATAAATGTTTAATTCTTTATATACATTTCCTAGATTACAAAATTTTATTGTGTATTTTGTGTTGAAATGTTTATATTTGTGAGGAATACAGTGTTTAGGGACTATTACATAAATGTAATTATTAATTTGGTTGCACAGTTTGGTTGACCTCACTTCCCTTCAGTTATAAGACAAATACTGTTCAATTTAAATAACGTTAAAAATGTGGTTACCTCAGCTAGTTATGCTCTTTTATATCAAAAGCTAGTTATGCTCTTATATTTCATATATACTCCACACACTCCACAGAAACAGACTTAATTTACAAATTAATTAACTGCACTTTATAAGAAAATGTGTTAATTGGTAATAAAGTTTTTAAAGCATTAAGTAGAACTGATTGCTTTCTTGATCAGCCCTTAACTTACGACACAGCACACAAAATCATTACACTTCTGCAGGCGCCCCGCCCTATAGCACGATTAATACAAAAATCGTAATATACGACTATATACGTAATAATACGAAAATTTTTTTTGTGTTTTCATGCAACACCAAAGTATTCTAGCTGCTTCCTGAATATCATACACTAATTTAAATATTGGGCAAATAGCACTGGACATGCAGCCTGCTACATATCATTTATTAATACTTGTATTGCTTTATTTTAAACTTAATCAAGAAATGATTAAATTTACCATCACAAACATCTGCAAAGGTCACGCTGGTGTTTAAAAAAAAATCTTTTGTTAACATTTTTTTTCTGTTTCATAGATCAAGGGAAATTCATCCCTTGGCATGACGGCATTCAATTTTTGTAACAACCTACTGGGCAGTGGTATGCTGGCACTTTCTTTTTCGATGTGCAACACAGGAATTTTTCTGTTTTTGTGAGTTGTTTATAAGATCACTTTTTAGTGTTTAAGTTCAAGGTCATTAAATCCTGAGCTTTGATTAAATGCAATCTGTTTTTAATTCAAACAAATAGATAATAAATTAAACCACTCACATTTTTACGAAAAATGCTATATTTTTTGTTGCTATTATAGAATTCTTTTATCTCTGATGGCAACAGTTTCGGCCTACTCTGTGCACATGTTGCTAAAGAGTACCGATGTGGCACGTAAGTGCTTTTATTCAATCATGATATTTGCCATATGTGGACAGTCAGTAAAGTGGTGATGCTGTTGTTTAGGTGTTCAGACATTTGAACAGTTGGGGTATTGCGCATTTGGCACAGCTGGAAAACTTCTAGTGGTTACAGTTGTTACCCTGAATAACATTGGAGGTGAGGTGTTAAATGATTTTGTATTTCTAATAGTACTTAACAAATGTCGTGATATGTTTATGTATTTTTTTTTAATCCAATGAGCACAAAGCTAATTTTCTCTGCATTTGTGTTACAGCCATGACTACCTACTTGTATTTAATGAAAAACCAGCTGCCCTCAGTAATAAGTGCTCTGTTGGGCATGGAAGATGATTCACAGTAAGACCTTTATTAAAATACATTATTTTAATGAATTGTCATTAATTAACCCTAAATTAATTTAATATAACCTAAATGCTGTGTGTTTTTTACAGTACCAGTCAATAGTTTTAACACACCTCCTTCTTCGCTTCAGATGGAATCTGGTAATTGCAAAAGTACAAAGTCCATCTACAAAGAGGTTGGGACACTAAACAAATTGTGAACAAAAACTGAATGCAATGATGTGGAGATGGCAGATGTCAATATTTTATTAATAATAGAACATAGATAACGGATCTAGACATAGAAACATAGAAAACGGAGTTTAATCTGAGTCAATGTTTCATTTAAAAGGAAAAATATGTTGAATCCAAATTTCAGTGTCAACAAATCCCAAAAAAAGAGTTGGGCAAAGTAGAAATAAGTGGCTGGAAAAAGGAAATTGAGCATATAATAAACAGCTGGAAGACCAAGGAAATAACAGAATGAAAACTACATATTTTCTCTCTGTTTAAACTTTTGATCAGTGATTTCTGTTCTATTCTGAATAAAATTTTGACATCTGCCATCTCCACAACATTGCATTCAGTTTTTGTTCACAATTTGTTTAGTGTCCCAACTTTTTTGGAATACGGTTTATATATGAAAAGTGGAGCAAAAAGACAATGGGGATGTGTCCAAACTTTTGAACTGAACTGTATATCTTTAGGATATTGAAAGTTATAAAATTACACGTTCTCCATCCTGGTTTTTCTTTCTGACAGAGAGTGGTTTCTTAATGGAAACTATCTCATTATGATGGTCAGTGCAGGTGTGATCTTACCTCTTTGTCTGTTGAAAAGGCTCGGTATGTTCATCCTTCTGTTCATTTCCTTTTGTTTTTAACTGCTATGGCATTTGTTTTTTTCACAGTCAGCTGTAAACTCGTCTTCTCGATGGCAGTAGTTCACCAGAATGACCTTATATTTACATTGCTATTATTAAATTTCTTGTTCTAACTATACTAACTGTTTCAGGATACCTAGGGTATTCCAGTGGACTGTCCGTCTTGTGCACCATTTTTTTTCTTGTTGCTGTAAGTCTTCATTTTTTAAAACTGAAATGGGTGAAACACATCTTTTGTAATTTTATATATATATATATATATATATATATATATATATATATATATATATATATATATATATATATATTGCCATTATTATAGGTTATCTACAAGAAGTTTGTTACTGTGTGTGTAAGCAACAACTCCACCAACACCACCATGTTGGCATTAAACAGCTCTGTGACCTGTGACCACACATCTGAGGCAAAACTGTTGCTCCTTACCCCAAAGGTAACATGGAGCGCTTAAAAAATGATTTAAAAATGATTTTAAAAAGTAGTGCTTACGAATTAATTAAAATTGTGCTAGTTTTGTTCATTTTAATTTAGGATATGCACAAATAACATTTGATAAACTATTTTTCATCATCATTCACATTGTAGTGCTTTTTAATAGTATTTATAGCAGGTGGAATTTTAAAAGTAGGGTAATAATAGTGATGTGTTCAAGTAAACCTTGCTCTTGCATTTTGCAGGCTACGTATACCATCCCCATTCTGGCCTATTCTTTCGGGTGCCACCCCTCAGTTCTGCCCATCTACACAGAACTGAAGAAGTAGTTTATCACATACAGACACATGTTAACATGTTTAAATTATATAAAACATTGAATTCATTGTAAACTAAACCCCCACTGCTTATTGCTAACCTCAGTGCAACCAGGAAAAGAATGCTAACTGTGACCAACATCTGCTTCTTCGTCATGTCCATCATGTACTTGCTGACTGCCCTCTTTGGATACCTGACATTTTACGGTAAACACGCACTTTAAGCCTGAAATAATACAATAATATAGCATTAAAAAAAAGGACTCACTGGCCTGTGTGTGCAGATAACGTGGCTGAAGATATTCTGATGAATTATAAGAAGAATGACACACTGATGCTGACTGTGCGTCTGGCAGTTCTGGCTGCATTGGTTTTCACCTTTCCTATGGTTCTATTTCCGGTAAAACCCTCATGTACCTTTATTCAATATTCAGTAATTATATCTGTTTAGTTAATTGTATTACGAGTTGGGAGAATTATAAGCAGATGATTGTTATATTTGTATATTTGTTCTTCTCAGGTTCGCTCTGCAGTGCTGCAGGTGTTCTTTGAGGACAAACCGTTCCACTGGGTTCATCATGGTTGCATGGCAGTTTTTCTAATAATCATCTGTAACATGCTTGTGATCTTCGTGCTGAACATCAGAGAAATCTTCGGCATCGTCGGTCAGTAAATCAGTCTCATTAAAACAAAACAAAACTTGTTCCATAAAAAAAGCTCAGTTAAATTGCTGATATCTTTGAGTCTGATTTAATTTTGGTTAACTAGCTGAATTAGTTCACTAGTCAGGGTGAGACTTTAATTCTCCAGCCCTTTTAGCTTAACTCAACTTATTTTTTTTTCTGCAGGAACCACAACTGCACCCTTTCTGATTTTTATACTGCCTGGGTTATTCTACATCAAAATCATCCCATGTGAACAGGAGCCCATGAAGTCCCACCCAAAGATCCTGGTTAATATCATTCAGTACCATCATCTCACAGTTTAGGATAAAGCTGAACATTAATGTTTCTGCAAAGAAAAAACATCAAAAGATATTGAACAGTAGAAAGCCACGAATTACTAAACAGCAAAATTAATATCAGAACATGATCTGATCATTCCTGCCCGTTGGTTATGGTAGCTAATGTGGGTTGGTGTTAGGAAGTGGGTTAAACTTGTAGATTTTTTTCAGGTTTTGTTGTAAATGTTAACAAGAAGTTAATGTTAATCCTTTTTTTTATACAGGCGACCATGGTTTCAGTTATGGGCTTTTTCCTAATAATGATGAGCATTGGCTTCTTGATCAACAACTGGGTGGCTGAGAACTGAATTGGCCATCAGATGGCTAATACTTCCTGCATCGATTCCTTTCCAGAGTCCAAGAACCAATTAAACAAAAAAAAGTTTAGGGCTAAAACTATATTCAATGATAATTTGGGGTTTCGGTTATTCCATGGTTAGTGATAATCTTAAACATAAACGGGTATCAATTATGCGCTGACAAAAACTATTTGCAACACTATTTGTATCTTAATGGCAAAGTGTTTAAATGTTATACTAAAATAATTCAGTAATTTGTGATTATTTGTGTATTTACCTACAGTGACCAATGTAGCTCCTATAAAAAATAAATTAATAATAAAATTATAAATATAAAATATTTCTTTATATTGAGTAGAGTTTTCCTGTTGGCTCATGGACTGTTATAATAATACCATATATTAAAGATAATAGTACCTGTTAAAATATAAGAACACTTATATAAAAAAAAAAAATAAAAAAAAAAACAGAAGATCAAGGGTTCTAAAATGGTACAGTTGTATTTACAGAAATGACCTATTAACAGAAATTAATAAATTAATTATTACTGCAATCAAAATGACTTCATTTTATAAATTCTGATGACTTGTTGGTATAAATTATGACATTTTGTGGAAACTTTTAAAAACTTTACATCATAATACA
This sequence comes from Corydoras maculifer, assembly GCA_019802435.1. Taxonomy (NCBI): domain Eukaryota; kingdom Metazoa; phylum Chordata; class Actinopteri; order Siluriformes; family Callichthyidae; genus Corydoras; species Corydoras maculifer. The sequence goes on from JAFMOD010000224.1 coordinate 1,870,666, forward strand.
TAACAATTCTGATGTACGTTTTGTGTGCTCAGCTGTTGGTCGGTTGATTCCACGCCACAAAATTCAACTTCATGAACTTTAATAAGTGTAAAACTGAAAAATGATTAACGTTTTACTTAAACGAGACTGTGAATGACATTGTACTGAAAAATGGTTGGATTCATCTCTGTTTTTGATAAGCATCCTGTTCTTAACTGCTTGTCCAGCAGCTCAGTGTGGTCACAGCTCACAAGACTTAAATATTAATCAAACAGCATGAAGAGTAAAAAAAAGTTCAGATTTCAGTTTCTTGAGGCCTGAACATGAATCCAAACAACACAAAATACCAATTTACAAATCAGAGAGAACTCACGTTGAGTATAAAGCTGAGATTCCCACTTCGCAGCGTCATGACCACAAAAAATAAGAAGCTGGCTGAATATTTTCGGTTGAGTCGGTGAATCTCACGAAAAAGCCCAACATCCGCACAAAAGGTTCTTTAAATCTCCAACGAAGAAATTTAAAAAAACAAATAAAAACCCTATAAAACTCGGAACACGTGCAACTCGACAACGCTGACTTTTTTTTTAATGTTGTACTATGTGCTGCTTGGTGCATGTCTGCCACCTAGTGACCATTTTGTTCAACTAAGCCGTTTATTGTTGCTTACTATTCAACAGTTTCTGCCAACATAGAGATTCGCTTGCAACCACATACAAACATAGAGATTACAGATTAGTTCAAAAATGGTGCTGCAGTTCCCTAAAAGGAAGATTATATAGTTGTTATATGAATTATTGTGTGGGGTCTCTATATGAAGAATAAAAATCTCATAATTAAGTTTCTCTTGCTTCACATTATTCATTCATTCATTATCTCCCGCTTTATCCTCTATTAGGGTCGCGGTGGGGTTCCCCATGCCCATCCAGGGGAGAACGTCTCGGGCGCTGGGCAGATACACCCAGGACAGGGCGCCAACCCATCGCTGGGCACCCACTCACTCACACAAACACACTCTATATGGGGCAATTTTCAGAATTCAAGTCAATTGAGTTCTCCAAATTTCCCCATGTAGAGTGTGTCTGTGTGTGTGTATCCAGCGACGGGTTGGCACCCTGTCCTGGGTGTATCTGCCTAGTGTCCAAGACGTTCTCCCCTGGATGGGCATGGGGAACCCCACCGCGACCCTAATAGATAAAGCAGAAGATAATGAATGAATAAATGTCACAATCTGACATTACTAACCTATGAAGAAAAAGTTTTTGAATTGGAACCTTTATTATCTCCCAGTTTCCCTCTAACCCTCGCAAATGGCATCATTTCATCATATGATGGGACTCACCCAGCTGCTTGGCGGTGCACATCCAGCCCTGGCACAGGTTCAGGAGACATGACATGACTAACGGCAGTCAGGCTACCTCTAATTATTGGTTTGGATTCATTTGTACTGTATGGAGTCACAGTGACACGATGGCAGTTGAAGATTAAAGTTTAAGACAATTAACAAACTGAATCATTATAAAATCTTTATTATATCCATTATACATTATGGTGTAAGTATTGTCACTTTCATTAATTTATTAAAAATAATTCAGTGGTCAAATGGTGCAGCGCTCTAAACAAACACTACCATTAATGACTTGTTTTGAAATTTAAAGTGGTGTTACATCACAGGGTTGATGCCTTACAGACTGGGTTCAATAGTTGTATTTCTTACTGGGGCTTGTAACTAAGGCTGTTTAACTTCGTACCATACAAATTTAGTAAGGGTGGGATGGGACAGGAATCTGGTTTGTTTATCCTCATGTTTTTGTAAAGGCTCCCATTAAAGATGGTGAAACGAAGAGGCTGGTGCCGCAAGTAAACTGTGGGAAATGCCTAAAGTAAACTCAATCAGTTCCACTGGGTTCATAAGAACTTAAAACAATTACACATCCGCACGGTGTAATGACCACAAAATATTTCACATGAAAGCTCTAATTCCTGTTAATGTCCTAAGAGATATAGCAGCAAATGTACAACAGTGTAAATCTAATACCAAGGGATAAATATCTTTCAGCAGCAGCAGGTGTGGTTTTATGTAAATGGATTCATAACAATCATGTCAAAATATCTTATTAAAAAGGTCAATAACTGATGGAACCTGAATACTAGCGGACTCATTAATTTCAGACACAGATTTACTCTCTTGGTATGACAAACATAGATCCTGCCTAAGTTAAGTCTGCATGTCCTCCTCGTGCCTAAACACAATCTCCACGGTGTCCAGGTTTCATCAACATTACAAAGACAGGTGGCTAGGTGTAGGGAGATAATAAATTGCCCATAAAATATGGAAAAACTGAAGGGTAGGGGGCATAAGGAACGGCATCCGACATAAAACTGTACCCGATGAAACATGCAGATCTTCCCACTGTGGCAATCAATCACCGAAACAGACGAAAAAAAGAAAGTTATCAGGTTCGGAGATGGAAAATGTACAAAGACGTATGATTTCAGCAACACTTTCCATTATTTACACTTAATTTTTAACAGACATAAAATCCATGCTACCTCAGCATCACAAGACTAACAGTGCAAACTCCTAATGTTCTCCCATCACACATGCGTGTACACACACAGGAATTTACTTTGTATATAATGCAAACCTATAGGGCACATCCGTAAATAGTTCCACACATGGTACATATTTATTTATGCATAACACAATATAATAAGTGGGTGCGACTTGTGTCGTATCTACTTTTTAGTCCGTACTATAGCCGTCAACATCCATACGTTTTCATTTTAAAAAGGATGTCATTTGTAAAAACACCCCCGAAAGGCATCATTTGTATGCACACTGGCTTTAACAAAAAGGGAAGGTGATGTGATGAATAAACAGCATAAAGTATAAGTACGAGCAGAGTGTGGGGGTCTGCTTCTGCGTTTTTGGAAGTCTATTCTCCTCGCCCCCCCCACCCCTCCACACTAAACGAGGCGACCCACAGCAGTTTTTGTTTTGAAGGAAAACCGAAGCAAAAAGAACGTAGTAAACGGTGTTTTAAAAATGAAAACGTATAAATGTGGACAAAGCCTAAATTTCCGTTAAACTATGTACAAATATATAATGACTAAAATCTTCAAAGCATTGTTCTTTTCAAAAAGTAAAATATAAAAAATAAGGGAGTCAGATGGACTCCTAAAATGCATAAGTGATTAAACTCTTTAAAAAAAAAAAAAAACCTTAGGCCAGTTTGTGAAAGCACCATGAATCTAGGGTTTCAGACTCAGCAGCTTTGCAGGACACTGAGGTCCTCGTTGGACAAAAGACCCTTGAACACTTTGATGAGGCCTTTAAAATCCACTCTGTCCTCTGGAGCTTGAGCCCAGCACATCCGCATCTGAGTGTACACCTGCAGATCCAATGATCCAAAAATCATCATTTATGAGGATAAGGGATAAAGATGTACATTTACATGCATGAACCATTTAGTATTTAGCACCATTAAAGCTCATACCGTTGGTGGACAGGATGGAGGACAGGATAAACGCTTTCCCTCTTCCAGGGCCTTTACAAGTCGTGCCATGGTCATCTGGCCGTGTGATCGGCCGATCATGTACAGAAACATCTTAATAGAAACAGGTACCATATGAGTATGACAAAACAAACTAACATAACACAGCAAACATGTCTTAGTCTGCAGCACACACATTGCATAATAACAGCCTCCACTCTTCTATTATTATTATTTTTTGTACCTCAGGGGGGCTGCTTTTGCGATCACAGTAGGTCATGAGTTCGTAGAGCGTCACACCAAACGACCAGACATCAGAGGCTTTGTAAAACTTCCGGTGGATCAGGCACTCTGGTGCATACCTGAACAAGAAATGTGAAAATCAAGTAAATACTCTATAAAACGGATCGTGCCCCACCTCCACTCTTCAACAGGTTCATTCCTGTCACAGAGTAAATCTGATTAAAGGGACAACATGCGTTCCGATGCTGTGAGACGATTAGTGAAAACACATTTGCACATCATTAGTTCAGGTTGAAGGCGAGATCTGATCTGCCTGCTCACCAGTAAACCGGACTGTCCTGCTCTTCCCTCACGGTGTAATAATCCTCGTTGTCTTTGATGCTCTTGGTCAGGCCAAAATCACCAATCTTCACAAGATTTTCGTTTTCCACCAGGACATTCCGCGCCGCCAGGTCTCTGTGAATGTAGTTTTGAGAGGCCAGGTAGTCCATTCCCTGTTACATAGAGAACAAGAGCTTATGTTTAACTGTGGATATAAAAACAGCATTCAGTCATTACCAACAATGAATCACATGACATGTCTCTGTTATTCAGAACAATTCTGACTGCACTGGTCCGAACACATCAGGAGATGAACATCATATCATACATTAACAAATGCAATTTCAATACAGCTAGTTCAGTTGACCTAAAATCATGAATTAATAATACTAACTAATAATGCAAACTAATTATTTTTTTTTGGACCTGATCGTACCTGGCAGATCTGCAGCGCATAAAGCATGAGACGCTGCTGGCTCGTCTGAGCTTTGTTTCTGGGCAGGAACTCTTTCAGGCTTCCAGCGGGTAAATATTCCATGATCAGCTTGATGGTTCGTCCACCTGTCAATCATTCAGTACATCTTATGCTCCGTAACTGTGGTTTAAAATGTGGAATATTATGGTCCATTATAACTTTATAGTCTTTACATAATACAGAAAAAAAACATATACTGAATGGACAAAAGTATTGAGACACCTTCATGGGGCAGTTGTAGGCTTGTGGTTAAGAAACCAACCTTGTGAACTGAAGGTCCCCTATACATATGTGTGTGTTTCACATCAAGGATGAGTTAAATGTTTGGGACACATTAGATATTTTACTATTATTCTAAAGACCAACACTGTATTTAATATATTATGTGTGTATTATAACAGTAAAGTACTGTGTGTGCACGTGTATGTGTGTGCACGATCTTACCCTCCTCATTGCAGATGCCCTTGTATTTGACAATATTCTGATGATACAGCTCTCTCATGGTGTTGATCTCTCGTCGCAGGTTGCTGTTTTCTGGCTCATCACTTTCTGACTTTAGAGATTTTACAGCCACCAACTGCCCAGTCTGATCTCCATGAGGGTCGTACTGACACAGCTCCACCTTACCAAAATGACCCTGAGGACCAGCAGGAGCGCAGAACATTAATTATTATACACAGACAATTCTTGACACACTCACACACATGAGCCAACTATACCTTTCTAGTTCAGCTTGCAACACAAGGTCACACCTGAAGCAGGTTAATGTAAACACAGTTCTGACTCAGTTATAATCATTCTAAAACTGTACCTCTCCCAGGTCGCGGATTTTCCGGAGAAATCTGCTCTCGAACAGGGTGGGGTCCATCTCCTGTGCAGGAATGACACCTGACACCATCTCAGGATCTGTGTGGAAAACACTGACGATGTAACCCAAGTTTGCATTGGTTAGAATCAACAGGAGGAGGGCGGTGGGGGGACTCACTCTGCTCCTTGATGCGATCCAACTCTCGCACGATGGCTCTGAAGAACGGCCTCTTCCTCGGGTTATAGTTCATGCACTGGGTGATCAGCTCGGCAAGTTCGCTGCTTTCGGGAATCACCAGAGCGCCTTCGGCTTCGTAGAAGCGCTCCTTCTGCTCAATATCATCAGCCAATTACTAGGAGAACCTAAACACTTACTAAATGTATCTACAGTGTTCCTAAGTGTATAGTGGATTACTTAGCAAAACAACAAAAACAACAACTGTATTTTTGAAGAGCAGAACCTCAGCACGTTTCTTGTCCCGCAGCGGAACCTCTCCGTTGTAGCAGATCTCCCACAGAGTTGTTCCAAAGCCCCATTTATCCACCGCAATGCTCTGCGATTTAGGGTTCTTCATACACTCCGGCGCGATCCATGGAATACGATCTACACATTCTGTTCAAATGCAAGACAGCAAGCACATCAATCAAACTCCTCCGAGACATCGTCTACTCCTACAAAACCAGCGGCACCTTCTCTGTTGAGCATCGAGATGGGAACTCCTGGCACGCTCAGCTTTATGAACGGAGCATGTCCAGTCAGACCGTCTTTGGCCAGAAGGATGTTCTTTGTGCAGATGTAGCCATGAACGAGTTTCTTATCCTCCTGAAAAAAACAGAGAAAACCAGAAAAGGAGGCAGGATTTTATTATTATAACGGCTTTTATTTGTTTAATAGAAGTCTATACATGATATGATCCATCATGTACTGTGGTTCCATAAAAGCATTAAAATAACCATTTCCACCCTAATTTCTACAAAAAAAGTAGAAATTATTTTTTTTCTCAAAGCAAATATTGCATAGCTGGTGCATTTTGCTGACATGAGACTATAACAACATTTCGGTTAATATACAGAATAATAAACAACAGAATTTTACTCACCAAGTAACTTAGGACACTAGCGAGCTGCTCGGCCACCTGAAACTTCCACGCTGGAGTAAGTTCAGCATGATGACCTCGCATGAAGACATCTAAAGGCCCATGTTGGACAAACTCCTCCACCATGATGACTGAGAATAATAAAGATAGTTTAGTACAAGGCTGGTATTTCAAGGCATTTCAAGGTGAAAATCTGTTGATTGTGTGAACGTACTGTCCATGCTGTGCATGCAGATGCCGTAGAGCAGGGTCATGTGTCTGTGCGAAATCTGACGCATCAAACTTACGGTTTCCAAAAAGCCCTACGGAAAACAGGACGTGTGAAAGGAATCTACACAACGTTCTCCGAGCAGCAGCTTTCATCAGACCTCAGGAGACACTTACCGAGATGTCCTTAAGTCCAGCACCCAGCACTTTCAGGACCACCTTCACCTCCTCTGGACTGTGGAAGCTGATCAGGTTATCGTCATCCTCATCTTTTAAATTAAGTGTGCCCGAGTAGATGTTTGTCCGAGTTCCTTTTCCCAAATGTGTATCCTGTGTAAAGGAGAGCAGGTTAATTAGATAAAATTGTCTGTTTATCTTACAAATACATTCTATTAAGATTCATTCATCAAACAGTCTGTGTATCAATCAGAACATATATATATATCATGCTGCCTAGAAGTTTTTACTTTCTCATTTGTCTGTCTATATATAAATCTATGTATTTGACGTTGTATTAAACATCCAGACTGTCTCTGAAATTGGATTCAAGGTGACTGTCATTCACGTCACATGTCATACATGAGGTGGAACAAAACTGCAGTCTTATGATCTCAGTTTCACCCGAAGAGAATTGTTACACTAAGAATGAGAATAAGAACGTAAATATGGCAAGAATGGCAAATTTTTTTATTTAAAATATAGCAGCACTGGCATATTCAAAGTTTCATATTTCAAAATGTACATTTCTATTGCCTACTACTGAAGGTTCCTCAGACGAACTACTAGGAAGTAGGCTTGGAAGGCTAAGGACTAAGCCTCTACAGAACACTGTTTAAAAAAAAAAGGGTGAAGTGGAACTTTAAATAAGATACAACCACAAAAGAAACTATTAATTATGTCCAACATTAAATAAATGTTACAGTGGTGGGATGACATCTTGTTTTAAATGACATTTGGGAGGTTGGGGCATTTGGGTGTTTGCTACATACTCTCCAAATATCTGTCCCAATAATTATGAATTTAATATCATTATAGTTCTACTAATACAGTATGAACTTATGTCCCGTTCTGCATCTGCAGCAAATGCTACATATTTAATGTTGCATTCAGTAGTTCAGTAGTGAGTATTGTGATTAAAGTGGATCTTGACACTTGCGTTTCACAGGAAACAAGATCATGTAAAGGGTTCTGTGCACCAACCTCCTTTGTTACATCAAACTTCCTTTGATTAAAAATTCAATTCAATCTTTTATTCCTTTGTCTCCTTCCACAAGCCGTGGATTGAATCTCCTTGAGGAGGAGAAGTGTGTTTATCTTCTCTGCACTAATCAAGAAAAACTTCGTGCAGACACACGCCAAGTTTATAGTTCTGTGGAAATTGACTCGGGGTGGTGTGATTAATATTTATAAGCTGCTGCGTGGAATGTGAAGGAACCTGATTAAAGAACCAAGTGACTCCGATGAACAGAGACGGAGTGAGAACTCGGTGCAACCGAACAGATCATGCACCTGATATCAGGATCAGTTTCAGGTTCATTAGTGATTACAGAGTACTGAGATGGAATGCAACCTGGACAATGTCCTCCTTGTTGATTCGGTGGAAAACAAGCTGACTCGTTAAAGATGGAGGAGCGATTAAATCAGGCCTCGTCACCATCAGGAGATTGGACAGTTCTGCAAAAAATAATAATAATAAATTAAAAAAGAATGAGGTTGAATGGGAAAAGACCAAACGGTAAAATGAATTAAAGTATTAGATCAAAAATGGACCAGTTACAAAAAAATTATAAATGTTATTGTGAATGTTATTGTAACAATACACTAATTGTTACAATAACAGACCAGAGACTTTTTTTCTAGAAAAAAACCCCACTTGCAGTCACTGAATCATTGATCGTTTTGATTCGTTTTTTTTATTAGATTTTTACAGCGTATGTAATGACTATGTTGTCAGGTGAGGTTACGTCTGACATCATTACAGTGAGTACTTTACCTCTGGGCTGAGGAGGGCAACCCCGAGCCAGATTCAAGGAGATATTATCGGTTTTTAAGCAGTGACCACACAGTCGATCAGTCAGCTCCTTCAGCGAAGGCTTGACGATGTCGGTCCCACAAAGACGGAAGCCATCCACAGTTCTATCGATCTGGAAGTTCTTAAACGTCTTTACAATCTCACCAGTGACATCCCTCTGAAAAGAGAGGACAAGTTTGTGAGGACCGGGGCTCATTGTGTACCTATAGAAAATAAAAGGTGCTGTGTTCAGAATGAAGTGGCATCTGGTGGTGAACACTTTCCCTGAGCAGTATGGTGGCCTGAATAATGCGCAAACAATGACTTTACGAATTTTCATGTTAGCCGTCATCTTGATTAAACATTAAATCATTATATTAAAGACTTTTACATCACTGGAATTAAAAATAAAATTAATCCAAGCTGTAAGTAGTAATGGTGGGGGTGTACATATACTTATGGCTGTTTAAAGCTGAACACACCTCGTTGCAGATGACTGTGAGCAGAACATGGTCGTAATTGGTGCAGCTCCAGCGCAGGACGAACATGCCCTCCTCATAACCTTCCTGCTTCAGTTTGTGAATGGCGTATTCAGTGCTGTGGAAAACATTAAAGGCTTTCTGTGTACAAGATCCGTCAGCATGGAATTCTCTGGTTTTTAGAACAGATACATAAACCAACCTGATTGGGCCATGACATCCCTCACGCAGATTGGTTTCCACAGAGATGGGCGCCACCTCGGTGCACAGGAAGTGATGGGCATCTACAGTCAGTCTGAAGTACCCATCAACCAAGCTTGTAAACGCCAGGGCCTCCTCACGGCTGGCAAAATGCACCTCCTGTTGCACAAGATTGAATGTTTTACACAGTTCCACTGTGGAACGTTAGCAGAACATGACTTAAATAGCCAGACACACAGCCAGCTTTTTGGTCGTAGTCGTTTGGTTCTGTTGTAAACCTTTATGAAAGTTATTTTGATGAAAGACGTCGGCTGATGATTAACGCATTCTTTGAACGTCATGTCTTGGAAACACAAGTTACTGTCACTCACTTGCCAAGAAATGTAAAATATTTGCTAAAAGACATGTTCAGAATAGATTGAGGAAATAAAATGAAAATAAATAGTTACTGTTTCTTCAAAACTGGATGGATTATCAGTAAATGAATGATGACAATGTAATTATAATTTGAAGACCTGGAGAGCAGATGTTTTTTTTGTGTGTGTGTGTGTGTATATATATATATATATATACACATACACACACACACACATGTTCCCTTTTACTGTCACTTTGCTGAGAATATGAATTTCCCCATTATGGGAACAATAAAGGCATATCTTATTTTATCTTGTCTAATTATCAGAACCACAACAGTCTGCAAAAACTAATAACATTTACAGAGTAGCACAATTACGTAGGTGTGTGTAGGATCCACCCATCTAAATTAGGTAGTGCCACATTCTACAGTATTCTTTGTACGTGAGACCATAAACTGGCTCTTATTTTCAAAGTGAAAAATGTGAAAGTAAAAGTGTTTGAAATGTGTTGATGTGTTTCGAAAACGATGATAACGTTTACTCACTAAAAGAAACCAAGGAATCTACGGACTGCATCAGACACTCACCACTCTTTTGTTGTCCTGTCGGTAAATTGTGACCACAGACTCTCTGATAACGATGTACGTGATCTCGTGAAAATCACAGACTGTCTTCCAGGCATCGTCCGTCATCACATCCGTTTTCCCACGGTTGGAAACATTCTGTTGTTTTCGGTTCCTCTTTGAGTTTTTCCTCTGCTGCTTGAGGCAGGACTTCAAAAGGAGAGACCATGCTTCAGTATCATGCAGCAAATTTACCAAAGTTATTCATTCACAATATTAAAAGTAACAATAATCACAACGTTTTGAATACTTTCGAGCACGTTTTTAGGGCGACTTGGATTGCTGTCCCTGAATGCACACACACCCAGACGTTTTTTTAAAAATATGATAAGAGGTTTTAAAGTTATAATAAATTTGATCACCCCCTCCCCCCAAAAGAGATGATTTTTTAAAATAAGTGGGACTGCAACACTCCACAGTATATACTGAACTGATTTTTAAATAATAAAAACTAAATTTTAAAAAATGCAGTATAGACTCAGAGTGCCAAATATTGGCATAACTAAAACGGCATCAACTCCAGAAATTCTAACCTCGATCCCCAGCGCTGAGAGGCTGAGACGTTCGAAACCACTACACCGTGCCACACCCCTGAATATGTCATTTAGCCCTTATTATATTTCAATACGCATCATTTTGGAAACCTAAAGCGTTAGTAAAACACTGTCATACCTCTGGGGTAATAACCTGCCACTTGATGCCCAGCACACCAGACACGAGCACGCGGCTCTTTGCTTGCTCCTCATCCGCCGAGCCAGGGGACGCCTCTTCGTTCTCGTGTATACTTAGCGACGACGGTTCGAACACTTCGCAGCCAAAGTGCTTGGTGAGAGTCTCCAGAGTTGAAATGTACTTGACCTTCAAGTCTTCCTTATTCACGCTGTTGCTCTGCACCGTTCGATCGTTGAACTCCTTCAGGAAGTCTTTGAACACGTTGTTGATGCGCAGGCGTGTGAGAACGTTCCTGCGGCGAATGACCTGGTACATGTCAGCCGGAATGTAGTTTTTGTACCTGCAGTGGAAAGAGAACAGTCCATTACTGAGCTGATGCACTGTCAATTTACTTTATTACAGATAAAATGCTTTATTTTACTGTTAATACTATCATAAATGGTCTATAACCACACATCTGCATAGAAAACAATATCTAGCTCAATATTTATACTTGTACATCCATAAATTTGAAAGTTTGAGAAATTTAACACCATACTTGAAATTTTTTGTCAGATCCTGTGCATTCAGGTTTTTGCCCATGGCCTCATGGGATATGGCTATTACAGCCATTCCCAAGCACTCGTTCTCCATGCGCTGGATGGCTTCCTCACTCTGCTCATTATAAAGCGGTGCCAGACCCTTCTGAAAATCATGCTGGCTCTGAAAAAAAAGAAATCATCATAAATACGTTTTGTGTCATTGTGTTAAGTGTAAGATAATAAGATGAGTTAATAAATGAATAAAACCATTAAATTATTGTTAAAGAAAAATATATTACAAAATCCAGTAAACACCAAGTAGCTGCAGAACCGGCCAAAAGTTTAAGAACACATGCATATTTACAGTTATTACTGACACAAGGTGCTCAAATATCCAAATGGCCATTTATGAGTGGTGATCGTACTGACACAGGGGCAACAGCAGCCCCTACTGGTTTTTCAAGGTGCCAACCCCTTCACGCGTGCTTGCAGACGGGTAATTTGCATTTTTTTTACCAGGTAGGTTGCCCAATAAGCACAAACACTGATGTACTGAGTTTATAATGGGACACAGGGTGACATGCAGGAATGCAAGATAGGCAGTTTTCTTAAAGGGCATGGCTTCCCTTCCTCATTCCTCCCAAAATCATTTCCTACCTTTCTGTACACTCATTATTGTTCCAGTTTTGTCTTTGTATGTGCATGTTGTTACAGAGGTTTGCATAGAGAAAAAAAATCTAATGTTTTGTTATTGCCAACAACAGATAACCTGTGCCAACTTCCCCACAGAATTTGATTTTCTGAGCTGCACCGAGATTTTATCTAGTCTCTTACAAAACATAAACCTTAAAGTCAGTGCTAGATGCAAATTACACACACACACACACACACACACTGTGTGTGTCAAATAGCGCATCTCTTTAACAAATACCTGTTGTAGAGAGAGAGGAAAAAAAAAAAAAAAAAAAAAAGTGCATCGAATAACAATCAAGTTTGATGAATTTACAGTATAGTTGTTCTCTCCATAACTTCTGACTTGTAATGTTCTCATTTGTAAGTCGCTTTGGATAAAAGCGTCTGGTAAATAACTAAATGTAAATGGATAAAAATTGTTTTTATCCATTCTGATGTCTTTACTGTGTTTTGCTTTACTGGTGGGCATATAATCTTTATGCTTTTTTTATTCTTAACAAACTAATTCTGTAAGAGCATGTACACCCATTTCTGCGGGTCCACCATCTTGGCAGGTCACAGAGTGTAAAGTTAGTTTTAACTTAATGAATACTTTCAAACACAACAAACATGTTTCAACAACTTGCAGTGCTGTTGTGGCATCTTGTGCTCAATGAAGGAAAAATGATTCATATTCTCCTCTTATTCATGCTATAAAAATGAAGGGCCCCTAATTACCCTCTCATTATGTTTTGAGTCATACCTGGGCAAAGAGATAGCTCAACGCTGGCTCGTCTAGAAGCGCCGTTCCTTGGTTTGACGGCCGTTTAAGACTGTGTCGCACCACAGCCGTGAAATCCTTATGAGTTCCATGCCAGTTACTGAAATAGAACCTGAACCACAAGAGGCCGATATTACGATCTGCAATCCTGATATTTACTGATGTCTTTCACATTGAATCATTACACGTCTTGGAAAATGTGCTGTGACCTGAAAAAAGCCCTCAAAAAAAAGAATGTAAAGAAATGAAGTGGTGCAGCGGTGGAGAATCCATGTGTGAGCTGCCTGATGACAGCAAATGTACCCTAAAGGTCGAAATCTAACATTTCTAACATCGAGAGAGAAACAAGGAAGTTCTTATATTGGAACCTTGATCATCTCCTAGTTTCCATCTAATTTCAGCAAATGGCATCATTTCAGCATGGCTGGTCACAGAATTATCCTGGTTCTATAACTCTACTTATCTCTGGAACAGGGTGGTATACAGTTCTGATCTATCCATCCATCCATTATCTTTCGCTTTTTCTCCATGCCCATCCAGGGGAGAACAATTCGGATTGCAGATACACCCTGGACAGGGCGCCAATCCATCGCTGGGCACACACCCACTCACACAGACACACTCTATATGGGGCAATTTGGAGAACTCAATTGACTTGAGCCATGTTTTTGGACTGTGGGAGGAAACCGGAGAACCCGGAGGAAACCCACGTGGACACGGGGAGAACATGGAAACTCTATCCAGATGGGGATTCGAACCGGAAATCCCTAGCGCTGAGAGGAGAACACGCTAACCACTAAACCACCATGCCGCAAGTTCTGATCTATATACTGCAATTTTCCCCCTAATAAATGATTCTGATCTAACACTAGACATCTTAAAATATTTTACACAAAAAACTAAAATAGTTTACACACACACACACACACACACACACACACACACACACACACGCACGCCTACCTACCTCATGCGATAGTGCAGCTTTAGTCTGGTGCTCTCGTCTATTACGATTGAGTGATTCGGAGGAAACCAGGTCTTCCTAGTTTCATCATACAGTGCAAACAGATTATGACATATTGGAGAAAGATCTGCAAAAAAACAAATATTAAACCGTTACGATCCATCATTTGTCCTAGATGCACTTTACTCCTAGAAATAATCCCTGTACACTTTAATTGGTGTAATTAATCATGTGATAACCCAGATTTAATCATGATGTTGCTGCTGATCCGTCACTCCGGTCATTTTTATTACATGCAACAGTGTGTTAGCATCCAGATCGCTGCCTCTCTCGATAGTTCTAATGCTGCATTTTAATAGAATATGAAGCGAGATTCTCAATCACCTTCCCTGTGAAGGGAAATAGTTAATCCTGATAGTTAATCCTGGAGTAAACCTACTTAGGAACAGGGAGGACATGCAGACTCCACACAGAAAGGAGTGTGTCCAACCCCGTCAGGAATCAAACCCAGGACCTTCTAGATGTGAGGTGGCATCGGATAACTGCTGCAATAACACTCCATCCATGTTTGTGCCAGAATGAAGAAATAAATTTATAATAATCGCTTTACAAACACAGACCTAAGTGACAGAAAGCAGCCACTCATCAGTAATCAACTCGCATGGACTCAACGAGCTACTGTCTCTCAAACAGAAGAAGTTATTTTATTTATTTTCTTTAAAAGTAAACCAGCAGACATCGATTTAAATTCAGATTCTATTTCATACGGTCAAACATTAATAATATAATCAATCTGTCAGAGACCGATTCAACTTTAAATAAAGATCTACATCATATAATCAGTTTGGGCTTTCAGGTTTTTACTTCTTTAACTTAATATTACATTTAGATCAATCACCTGGCCCCAAAAAGATGGAACAATGAGGAACCGTGCTCACAAACACCAAAGTTTCCCTTTAAGCAGGTCATATTAATCCAACCACAAATAAAAGCTACAAAGAAGCCATCTTAGGGTGTTATATGGAACTCACCCAGCTTTTTGGCGGCCTCTGTACACAGTTCTTCTGCGGAAAAGGAGCCTTTCAAGTGGGAAATCTGCGGCACATCGGGGAGATAGAAGTGCACCTCCAGCCCTTGCACAGGTTCAGGAGACATGACGCAAGACTTCTTCCTTCTCTGCAGTTTACCCAGTATCTGCCTGCTGACTTCCATCTTCACAACACGATCCCTGAGCACAAAGCGACAAAACAACGGAATCTGATCATTTAAAAAGATCTGTCGTTCGTTCAATGTGATCAGGTGTGTCTGTAGCAGACCAAAGCATACTGTGAACCCACATAAGGATACAGACACCCCCCCCCACACACACACACACTCTGAATGAAGTGCTTGTTTATTAACCTCCTGTGTCACTTAAGCACCAAGTAAATGATGTGATTGGGGTGTGTTAGAAATAACCCATTATATTCATCATACAGACCCCCGTGTCTGCGTGGGTTTCCTCTGGGTTCTCCGGTTTCCTCCCACAGTCCAAAAACATGGATCAAGTTAATTGAATTCTCAAAATTGCCCCGTTTAGAGTGTGTCTGTGTGAGTGAGTGTGTGCCCAGCGATGGATTGGCGCCCTGTCCTGGGTTTATCTGCCCAGCGCCCGAGACGTTCTCCCCTGGATGGGCATGGGGAACCCCACCACGACCCTAATAAAGGATAAGCGGAAGATAATGAATGAATGAATGAATATTAATGAACAGGCTCAAAGAATATCTCCGTAAATACTGGTACGTGTGTATACATATGAATATATACATTATTATAGAATATTTATTAATTATGCGGTTGATTGTTATACAAGGACAACCAAAGAATCGTAGCAAAGTGATTGTCGACGATTTCAGTTTTATGACATACTAATTAACAGCATTAAAGCCTTATGACGGTGTATTATTGTGATCATTAATGTAATCGATAATGTGATAACGTCTAGAAGTTAAAGGAACCCTGAACTTCGGCTTCATGTTGACGCAGTTGCTCAAGGCCGCGTCTCAATCCGCACACATCCGCACTACAAAGTCCCTTAGGCTAGCGCGCGACCACGGGCCTCCGTCATGAGCAGCGCGTGACGTTAGGGTGACTCGTTTGGAGACGCCGTGCGGTTGAGGACAGAGCCGCTTACCGAAGCGGCGGAAAGTACCCCGCGGTTTCCCAAAAATCCTCCGCGCGTCTTACCGATAACGAGCGGCGTCCTCTCATTAACGGCCCGGTGCTGATGTCACTAACGGCCCGGTGCTGCGTGTGAATCGGTCGCCGTGCGGTCCGTGAGCGCCATAGTATTCGCGAAACTGCACTTCCTCGTTAATCGCTGTGGAGTTTCTCGTAAAAATACGCAGAGAGAACAGTTCTGATTGGCTGCCTCCGATTTCCGTGTCGTTCAGTACAGACCCACTGAACAACGAGGTGAGTCGATTCACAAAAATATCACGATTCGACTCACATGCCTGGTATCGTCGAAATCGTCTTGTAAGTCGTTTTAATGAAATGAAATTAATTTAATTAAGTCGTTTATATAAAAAAATCACATACAGAGAAAAACGAGAAAAAAGATTAGATGGTTAAAGTAAAACTATAATAATAATAATAATAATAATAATAATAATAATAATCCATCTTCCCCGCTTCCCGGGGAAGGAAGGGGGGTGGTCCCTATGCCCATCCAGGGGAGAATGTTTCGGGTGCTGGGCAGATACACCGAGGACAGGACGCCAATCTATCGCTGGGCACACTCAATTTGGGGGCAATTTGGAGAACTCAATTGACCTTGATCCATGTTTTTGGACTGTGGGAGGAAACCAGAGAACCCGGAGGAAACCCACGCGGACACGGGGAGAACATGGAAACTCCACCCAGATTGGGATTCGAACCTTGAATCCCTAGAGCTTAGAGGAGAACATGCTAAACCACTAAGCCACCGTGCCGCCCAATAATATTAATAATAATAATCCATCTATTATCTTCTGCTTTATCCTCTATTAGGGTTGCGGTGGGGTTCCCCATGCCCATCCAAGGGAGAACGTTTCGGGCGCTGGGCAGGACAGGGCGCCAATCTATCACTGGGCACACACTCACTCACACAGACACACAATATATAGGGGCAATTTGGAGAACTCAATTGACTTGATCCATGTTTTTGGACTGTGGGAGGAAACCCACGCGGACACGGGGAGAACATGGAAACTCCACCCAGCTTGGGATTCGAACCGGGAATCCCTAGCACTGAGAGGAGAACATGCCAAACCACTAAGCCGCCCAATAATAATAATAATAATAATTTGGTGATGTAGATGAATATGAACATTACCAGTAAAGCTTAAATATATTTTACTGATAAGCAAAGCAAAGTTAACTTAAATTTGAGCTGAATCAGTTTTCAAGTGAGGAATCGACTCTGAATCGTTTACACGCACGAACTGAAAAAGCTTTCATGCAAATGAGGTATTTTTTCTCAGAATCCCTGACTCACGCGGACATGCCGAGAAACGATGACGAATCGCTGAGATTCCACTGACTGGAGAACATGCCAAAGCGTTTCACTTTATTTACTCAGTGGTCTGCAGTCTCCCTGCATTTTACATTTACATCACATTTGGTTATTTAGCAGACGCTTTGATCCAAAGCGATTAACAAAGTGAGCGCAGGGTTGAAAGAGCGCCCCCTGGAGCAATGAGGGTGAATGGTCTCGATCAAGGACGCAGATTGATAACTTCAATAGACCTGGTGTTTTAAAGCCACAACCTTCAGATTGACATCCCAACAGCCTGACCACTGAACTGCCACGCCCTTAACCATCTTAACCTCTACCTTTAATCCTTTTACACAGGGGCAGTTAGACCTGGGCTTTCGGGGCTGTAGCCCCAGTTGTTTTGTCAGTAGCCCTGGATCAAATAAGACCAGCTTTCTCTGCAGCCTCTCCTCCAGCAGCGGGACCGAACGATGGAGTCACCATCAGCTGTTTGTGCTTCCTAACTCTGTGTGTGTGTGTGTGTGTGTGTGTGTGTGTGTGTGTGTTGTGAGGGAGACAGATTTTTTTTTGCCAGTGTCGGGAGTAAAGTTACCGTAATAACTGTATGTTGGCTGTAAAGAGCAGCTTCTCAGCTTTCATAAACTGTCAGAATTTTTCTGAAGGCGCAAACTGTCGCAAAGTTACGGTATTTCAGACAAAACCTCGTTAAAGCGGTCTTATCTGCGACCGACGCGTAAAACAGATTTTTTTTGCCGAAGCTCAGGTTCGTTTATCCCAAAAATTTCAGCCCAAACCATCATTTATTAGAACTGAATGTGCTATCCACTGCTGACAGACATATTTCATCTATTATTGTGTTTTATCCAATAAAACTAATAAATGATCAAACAAAATGAATGTAACAATTGTTTGAAAATGGATTAATGCACTCATGAAAAGGCAATTTTTTAAGAGGACAGAGGGGGAATAAGGGATCTGGGCTAAAGCCCCTGATGTTTCTAAACCTTAAAAACGCCCCTGATTTAACATCAGGTTACATAAAAGTAAACATACTGACTGACTGATGTAAATCGCTGTTGAGTTAAAAGGCTGAAATTAAGACGTTTACAAATGTAGTCATAACATCTAATCTCATTATCTTCCACTTAATCCTTAGTTCCCACGCCAATCCATCAAGGGGCACTCTCACTCACACAGACACACACCATACAGGGGCAATTTAGATGGGGCAAAAACGTGGATTCAAGGTAAAGTTGCTGCTCCAAATTGCCCCTATATAGTCTGTGTGAGTGAAAGTGAAACTTTATCCCCTGCATGGGGAATCCACCCCCCGGTACAGGATTAAGCTGAAGATGATTTTAAGAAGGGCGGCACGGTGGCTTAGTGGTTGGCACGTTCGCCTCTCAGCACTAGGGATTCCCGGTTCGAATCCCCATCTGGGTGGAGTTTCCATGTTCTCCCCGTGTCTGCGTGGTTTTCCTCCGGGTTTTCCGGTTTCCTCCCACAGTCCAAAAACATGGATCAAGTCAATTGAGTTCTCCAAATTGCCCCATATAGAGTGTGTCTGTGTGTGTGTGAGTGTATGCCCAGCGATAGATTGGCGCCCTGTTCTGAGTGTATCTGCCCAGCGCCCGAAACGTTCTCCCCTGGATGGGCATTGGCAACCCCACCGCGACCCTAACATAGGATAATGGAAGATAATGAATGATTTTAAGAAACTTCATTATTAATCTGTAAATTAAATTTGCTTAATTGGGACGCGGCTCCTTTAAGAAAGTCCGTCGAACTCAACGAGGAAATGGGAAGTTCTGCGCCGTGAACAATTAACCCAGAGGAACAAAAACAAAGGCGCTGATCGCGATGGCGGGGATTAAAGGTGATTTCACATCGGAAAACTTTTATTTCCGAGGTTTTATTTTTTATTTCGACTGTCCGCTTCAGACGTGCGGACAGACTTTTTAATGTTGTATAACAAACTTCAGCTCGATGATAGGACCTGGATCAGCAGCGTGTTCAACACTTTTTATTATTTAATTTGTCCATTTCAGCATTTTAACATTTTAAACAAGCGATCTAACTAATAATAGCAGTGTCCGAGCGCGTGTCATGATTACTAATGACGCGATTTTACGCTGAAGTTCGTTTTAGTTTTCTACGTGGCAACAGCTACAAATATTTTATTTAAAAAATCTGAACTGGCGAGAATACAATAAAATCCAAATAAATTCCTAAAACCGTAAAAACAAAACTTTTTTTCTGTCGCAGTATTTGATTTCTTAACGTTTTATTATGCATTACTGTTTTTCACCCATAGGGGGCAGCAAAGACAATCGTTATCATTGTTTTATTTACTTTCATTTCATAGTTTCGCTTGTTTTTAACTTACGCTTTTTCCAAATTTAAGCGTGCGCTCACATTTCTCACTAAATATATGTTTTAAAAACACTGATACGAATTGTATTTCACCATGACTTTATAGTTGTGATTTTTTTGGACAATTTTCAGACGATTATACGATGTATTTACTCATTTTTTATTTTAAATCACCCTCCAACAACTTTAAGACATGAACCTCAATCAGCCTGAAAGCTAATCTGATTATTAATTAAAATTAATTTTAATTAATTAATTTTTTTTTTTTACCGTGAATCGAATCCAAACGATTCCGTGTCATGCTCTCAAAATTCTCAGTATAAATATTCACATGGAAAATCTATACTGAGAATAGGAAATTTGAGTGCATGACACCAAGGGCCACACCAACTAAACATTGCTTATTTAAATGACCAAAAGTAATATTTTAACGTAAACTCCCATCTTCTCCAAAAAAAAAAAAATCACACATCCTCCACAAACAACCTGTAAGTGTGTAGTAATTTTAAGCAGTTAACAATTACAGTTTGTTGTTGCATTTAATTTATACTAGTCACAGATACTCATGAACCTTTTCAAAGCAAGGATGTCAGAACTATATAAAGATCATTGCATTCAAAATGTCTAAATTAAACATCCAGGGAATTTTATTGTGTCTGCAGTAACCCCTGATTTGTTGTTTCAGCTCTGGTCGGTTTGTCCTTTACTGGTGCTCTCGGTCTGACCTTTCTGCTTTTGGGCTGTGCATTGGAGCAGTTTGGGTATGTACTGCATGAACACCAGTACTTAATAAAGTACTTATTTCATAGTAGCCTCTTCTCGGCCAGGGTTCGTAATGACATTTCTTGCAAACAGGCTAAACATTCATTTATGCTTAATTGTTCTTGGTGGGTTTTTTGGTGGAAGATACTTATTCTTTTTTTAACTACGAGGAAAAAAATAAAAAGACAAACAAAACAACCTCCACTCATCTAAATGTAGGTTCCCCCTTTGCACAATAGCACTACTCACACTCTCCACCCATCACTGGTCTTGCTGCTTGAACCACGTAGAGGTGGTGAAACGTCTTGAGCCGCTTTGTAAAGAGTATATAAACCTCTGCAGTATCCCAAAGAGTAAGAATGTTAAGTGTTGTAATCAAAGGAACGGTGTGGATTTCTTTAAAGAATATTTGTATCCGTTAACCCGTTTTCTTATCCATTTGTGTTTTTGCAGAGTCTATTGGCCGCTGTTCGTTCTGATATTCTACGTGATCTCTCCGTTACCATACTTCATTTCAAACAGGCTCAGTGATGACCTGGATTCCTCGAGCAATGCTTGTAGAGAGCTTGCGCTTTTTATTACCACGGGTATCGTGATCTCAGCATATGGGCTGCCCATTATTATGGCACGGAAGACATTGGTAAGGGGACACTCGTTCCAAATATTGATCGAGTGATTATTAGAGTGATATCGCATCACAGTGAATCAAATCTGACTCAAATAACATTAAATAGGGAGCCTCAGACAACTGACTATTTTAAGAAAGGACTAAAGACTTATTTGATTTATCTCTTTTAATCAATCTTCTTATATTGTGAGCACTTTGAGATTTGCTACCAATTAAAATATTATTAATTATTATTAATGAATTTCATTTAAATGACCCCCTGTGAATCAGTTGTGATGAAGCATTAAATGACACCTTTCTTAGTGGATAAAATGGAATCAACTTACTGACACATTGGTGAATCGTTCTAAATGAGTTTCCGCTTGTTCCCGGACAGATTGCGTGGGGAGCCTGCGGCCTGGTGATGGCGGGTAACAGTGTCATTTTCTTTACCATCCTTGGCTTCTTCTTCATTTTTGGTGGCAGCGATGACTTCAGCTGGGAGCAGTGGTAAAAAGCAGGTCGCCACGCCACGTTCAACGGGAACTCCTGAACACCTTGAGCCAAAATAAGTGAGGGGGAGGAGGTGCAATACAGTAAAACCGAGGCCATACACCATGAAATGCAAAAGTAGTGGTTAGGGGTTTAGAATGAAAAGAACCAAAGTATGAACATTTTTATTTGTTAACACCTCTGTTATTTTTCTGTAGAACTGACTTCATGTAGGATACATATGCACAACGTAGGCAGTCACACCATTTACTCTCGATTTATATATCTATATCACCAAAGCCTAGCTAAGCTTTATGCTCATTTCATATATAATTTTAATTATCTTCTGGTAACTGACTGTTCATTCCATCATTAGAACTTTAAGGGGGTAGAACATTGCTGAAGTCTTATAGCTACCTAGCTATCTCCTTAGTTAAATATAAATATATTGATGAATCTTATTTTTCATGACACACAAATCAATCTAAAGGTACTTAAAGTTCAAAAACTCTCCAAGATCTCCATTCTCACTGAAGATTAGTGTAAAGACCTCCATTTACATTCAATTACGTTATTTATTTCAGCGCAGACCTTATTAACAGTTGCATTTTCAGTTCTAGTAAAATTAGGGAATATTCTCGCTGGATTTTCTCCATGTATTAAATTAAGATTACGTGTTCAACATGTTCCAGTTCAAATCAGTGTTTTCTCTTATTTGCTGAGTCAAATCCAGATGACTCCTGTAATACTGATCTTATGTGATTTAAAATTTAACTAACTCCTGACTATATATTTTGAAACATGATTCTGATGTCATACTTTACAAGTATAAAGTTTTAAGAGTTCTGAAAGCATATGCAGCATATTTTAAAAATGCTTCGGGGAATGTGACTATATGAATTACTTAAATTTAATTGAGTCAAATTGTCATTGCAATTTGAATCAATTAAAATCCTAACACTTCACTACATGAAGCAAATTTCAACTTAATGCCTTTTTGGATAAGTTTGCATGGTTTACTGTTTAAACCCTACTACATTGACTTAGTGTCCTGGCAATTAGGGCTCTAGCCATATTTGGTATGTTCTCATTTTTATTAATTACTAATTTGCAGCAGGCAGTTTGGTTTCTTTCTGATGTGTTTTCACTCTATATTTTTTTCACCCATATGATGGAAATAGAGCAACTTTGTTCTATGAATTATGAATCAATTTCAAATCATGAATCATTTTAAGCCTAGCTCCCTTGGATGATTCTTATAAGGTGATTATAAATCGTATTAAATTACGCCATAGAGGACCCTTACACATGTTTTGCTTTTTAATACTTTTATTTTATTTTATTTTTTTTAAAACAAACAAAAAAAACATTGGAATCCTGTCCATATTTAGTTCTTTTTGTAAAATTTAATACTTAGAACACATTTGAATTCATAACAAGCATTTGCATCAGAAACATTTATAGACGACTCAATATTGACCATTTAATTTAATGCAAAACATAATGAAACTGACTCATTTCTTCATTCTGACCAATTTAGCTTCATAACAGACATAAAAATGAACTGACCACTGTTTTTATATTTATTTAAATATTTTTAAACGACTTTCAGCATTATTATAAAGATAAATATAAGCTGTACGTATGAACTGACAGTAATATGCAGTATATCGAGTCACTAGTTATGTACTGGATTCCAAAGTGACCATTTTGTTAAATAAAGCTGTTTACTGTACTCTCGCTCTTTCACACTTAACAGTTTCTGCCAAGAGAAGTGACCCTGTACAAACATAGAGATGTCTGATTAGTTCAAAATTGTGTTGCTGTTCCCTAAAAGGGAGATTATATAGTTGTTACATGAATTTGTGTGGAGTCTCTATATGAAGAATAAAAAATCTCATAATTAAAAGTTTCTCTTGCTTCACATTCATTTAGTAAAATATCAAATTACACAGCATGACACATTGAAGACAATTAACTAATAGATTAAATGAGCTGACTAAACATTATTTCAAAACCATCGAATTAATCTGTATAATGAATCTATAGCAGGATAATATCTGCTCTTCTTTCTGTATTTTACGCTTTATTATTCAGGGGTCGCCACAGCAATGAGATCGCATTTTAGACTTGGCTAGTGTTTTATGCCGGATGCCTGGGGACACACACAGACTATAGGGACAATTTAGAGCAGCCTATACACCTTAAAACCATGTTTTTGGACTGTGGGAGGAGGAAACCCATGCAAACACAGGGAGAACAAGGAAAGCACTCAGATCGAGAGTTGATCCGGTTATCCCCAAAACTTATTGTGAACGTGCTAACCACTAAGCCCCCGTGCAGCCCAGCAGGATAATATTTTTAATTGTCTAATATATCGTACATATCTTCTAAATGTTATATAAACAAATAATTACTTTTAAGCTTGTTAATTAGGACCGGTGTCCACACTCATAGAAATTGGTTCAGTGCTTACTGGGTTAGTAAGGCAGTGATTCTTAAATGGTGTGTCACTGACAGTTGTTAAATAATAATAATAAAAAAAAGTGATATACAGTAATGCTAATTTGATTTTTTACTCATCTTTTAGCTTAAAAAAAACAGATACATCACCCCAGATGAGTGCAATATTCTCATTGCCATAGGGGTAAGATATCGAAACGCTCATAAATTCACTTTGCATTCATATGTATGTTTATATTCTATAAAAGTGGGTCGCAACCTAATGACCACCGGGCTGAGAGCAAGAATTAAGAATCCGTTTTAAAGAACTACTATGTACTGTTTGGGAACATTCATGCACTGTCTGGCCTTCAAAACATTCTCATGTTTACCTTAAGTTTTAGTGTCAAAACTCACATTACTTATATTTTGAGTGAGAAACTCATATTGTACATTTATTTCTAACAGTGTAGACACTTTAAGCCATTTTGTGCCAGATGCATTGCAGACGATGAAATGAGGTTGGTGCATCCCTAATTAAAGGAACTCCCAGAGTGAAAGCGCATGTTGATTTAAGAAATTGATTCATTTATAGATAGAAGCAGACAATTACCGATAAGAACAGTATCGCTCCCTAAACTCATAATTGTGTCTGATGCTGAAATCATTCAGGTCGAGTGGAGCCTGCGGCAATGCTGCTCATCTCTCTGGAGGACCCGTCTGTTTCCTGATCTTCATCTGTGCGTGTTTTAGTGTAAGCTTGTAGTGTACAGTTAGCTTCAGGATTATCCTCATCTCATTGTCTTCTGCTTAATCCTGTACTAGGGTTGGGGGGGGGGACTCCACACACATTCAGGGGAGGTTTTGGACACCGGGCAGATACACCCAGGACAGGATACCAATCCATCATTGGGTAAACACTAACTCACAGAGACACACACAATGTAGGGGTGCTGCAGAGCAGCCAATTCACCTTGAATCCACATTTTTGGACTGTGATAAGAAACCGGAAATCCAAGAGAAAACACACTAGGATTGGAGCACATGGAACATGGAGGACAAAGTGAAGGGAGCACATGTGCCGGGAGCAGTGTGCAGCTCTGTACACAGCGCCTGGGGATCAATCGGGGTTAGGTGCTTTGCCCAAGGGCACTTCAGCCATAGTACTTGATGGGACTGGGATTCTAACTAGGGACCTTCAGGTCGCAAGGCTGGTTCCTTAACTACAAGCCTACTTCAATACCAAACTACCACACATTTAATTTTTCAAAGCAATAAAGAACAGAATAAAGCGAACAAGCAAAGTCTGTAGAAAAACAGATGGACTACAGTCTGTAAGATAAAACTTCAAAGTCCAATGTCCATGTTGAGTGCAGTTTCTAAAATAAGCAATAAGCATAGAAACAAGGTGGTGGATCTAATAAGAATCCATGCGGTCTGTGAGTATACAAATTGTAAAAAAAATTTTGTGACGAGCTGCGATGATGTAATCACCTACAGGAGTATTGAATCTCATTTTCACTCAGCGATGCAGTAATGTACCTGCTGTTAAGTTTTTCTGGTGCCCAGTTTCGCTACGCTTTCCGCCTCGGCTGAGAAAAGTTTAACTTGCCTTATGAGCTCTTGTACAGTTCTGTTCAGGGATCACAGATTCTATCATCACCTCCATCTCAGTCTGATGCAGCTCTGCCAACAAATGGTACAATCACATCATCCACTCTGCAGGTGTCAGATTGCTTATCCTGAAATTGGAAGTGTGGTGGAAGAAAATAGAAATCATCACTGGTCCCTGACTCTCTCACCATCATGCGCTTTAGTGCCTCGTCTCAGCAGCGTTCAGCACAAACATCGGCACTCCTGCAAAACACAAACAAAACATGGTTTTATTGCTTTTTTTTATTATTGTATAAAACATTCATTTGGAACAGCGACCAAAGCTGCAATTTATTATATTTAAAGAATTTCATGCATCTTTTTCTTTAAATTGTTTCCAATTGGGGAAGCACCACAGAATATCATTATTCTCATCTCCCAACAACCTGCACATACTTTCTCATCACATTCATTAACTTCCCCCTGGACCTTCCTCTCCTCCTCATTCTTCTCCTGCACATGTCCAACCCCCTCAGTCTCACCTTCCCAACTTTCTTTCCAAAACATCCTACCTATAATAGGTCTTAGCTTTCAATTAAAAAATAACACATATTTCCCCTGAACAGTGTGGCGGTGATGTTTTGTTAAAATAATGCATAAAAACAAACTAATTGGATATTACTGGATAAAATATAAATAATATTTTATGTAAAATAATATTATTAAATATTAATTATTATTATTATTATTATTAATAATAATAATAATTATTATTATTATTATTTTTATTATTATTATTATTATTATTATATTTAAAATATAAAGTAACAACTGAAGAGTCCATTCCCGATCGCTGGCCTTTTTAATCAATGCTATAAATATTTAGGAACTGAATTGTCCTTTTAATCATTAATAATAGTGCATGTTGTACTGTAGTTACATTGTTAGCCCAGTAGGTGGCACTATATTGTTCTTACTAAACCGATTGCTAAGCTGGAAGAGTTTATACTGATGCAAAGAACTGTTTTGGAACCTTTGGAAGAACCTTTTAACAGACAGATGGTTCCGACTATTTGTGTTGAGTTCGTATTAAACTGTAGACTGTAATATTTCCCCATCAGGAAAACCACACAGAGTACGAAAGAGATGGTGTTGCTTATGACCAGATCATCACACCTACAATCAAATTTGGAGGTGGAAATAACAGAGATGCGGTAAAGATTCGCATCAAGCATGAAATAACGAAAAAAGAAGAAAAAGAAAGCAGGCGATAAGAGTCTTATAAAGCGTGCCACGTAAACAGCCGCTAAAAATGAGTCAGAAAAGCGCGCGCTCTGTTCGGACCGCGCGCGAGCTGTGGGAGGCGTGCGCGCGCGTGTGCGCGCGCTCGAGCGTTCCCCACGCTAAACAGAGACGCGCATCTCAACCCGACCGTGAGCCAGCCACAGCGACAGCGCCACCGCGCCGACAGCAGCAGCAGCAGCAGCTCCGCGCAGGACCGACCCGCTTCTCCGTCGCGACCTCCGCGCTTCTCCCGCAGGACGATGGCTGTAATCGCGTTGATGCTCGTGGGGCTGGTGGTCCAGAGCGGCGTCCCGGCGGCGGCTGCGGGGAAAGGTAAGAACTCCCGGAGCCGCAACTCGAGCGCCGCGCCGCCGCCGCCGCCGCGTTCCTCTCACCGGCTGAGATTCGCAGAATTAAAAAGAATTATTATGCATCACTTACAACAAATTAAAAACACGGATGGAAAAGAGTTTAATGGGAGATGAAACAGATTTAAATAGACACATTTCGTTTTTTTTTTATTAAATCTAAATGTTTTTTTATATATATAAAATCTATTTTCTGTCTATAATGAGACCACGTGTTATTTTTTATTGATGTTTCGAACTTTTGTATTCTTTTAAAACTCTTCACTGCAATCTTACCATCTTCTCCAAAATCTGTGTAATTAAAATTGACCCAATGGTCGAGCTGCCTCACTAACCTTCAGCATGAAGAAGGTTAGATTATGCAGAAATGAGACAAAAGGATGTTGAGCTTCATTAATCAGGAGAGAATGAAAACGCCCAGGATTTAGACCCAGAATGAGTCGAGCTGAAGCATCACTAGAATGAAGCAGCTCTCATTTTATATGAGAGGAACAGTTACAGGGACATTGTTTTCAAGGAATTGGATAAAAGATGCAGATGCAACATCCATATCAGTAATTTAGAGGGCAATGACTTTACAGCCTCCTGAGTGTGTAAAGAGGGCAGTTTAGGGAAAACAAATCTCATGCCGACAGTTAAATATGATGAAGGAGCAGGGATGTTCAAGAACTGGAATCCAGAAATGATTTTGTGATGGTCAGTTACGTGCATGAGAAATTTTAGGATTTTCTTTTTGTTACCATTTGGTCTCACTCTTACTCTTAATCAAGGGACTTGTGGCACAGGTGCAAGATGCACTCAGCAGCATGGAGTTCTAGAAATCACTTAAGACTCCTGGCATATAAATATTTTCAAAACCCGATTTATTTTTCTTCTGGATCCTCTGAGAGAAGCTAGTCTAAACTGCATAATATTAATATGGCTTCTTGTAGCTTCATTGTTGTACAGTTACATCACTCTTTTAATACTCTTGTGCTCATCCTGGAATAAGGAAGACAAACCCCGCCTTTGCATGGCTTACTGACGTCCAACAGATGTGCAAAAGCATTAGCTTGCATATAGTAATATTAGTATTACAAACATGATGAAGGTGATTTAAAAAAAAAAAAAAAAAAAAAAAAAACCTAATTCTACTAAGTCTATTGAAATGCACACGTCAGACTGCTCAGTTTTGGATCATTCCTGTTCTGTCCTGTTCCCATTCACACAGGATTTAACATCATGATGGATACCCACTGTCCTTAAACTTCCCTTTGTCATATTTCTGTGTGCTCTCTGATAAATAGTTGCTCTGCACGTTATAATAACATCATGCTATTAGTTACACAGCGGTGGAATTTGGCCTGCAGGTGTGAGCTCTCAGAGTTATGGTTGGTTCGGTGAGAGCTGTCGGAGTGATGTGCCTCCTGAGGGATTTTTGTTTTGGGATGTTTGAAATTAAGTCTTGGTTCCTGGTACGTTTCCTTTTAGCTAATACAGTCTTTGTTTTGTTCTCCCTGTTCCTTCTGGTTTACTGTTCCCCAAAGACCATGCTCACAATTGGCCACATGTGACCATGCTCACATGGCCGTTTTGCTGGAATATTAGTTCATTTTATTCGTGTGTTTGGATTTAATGCTAAATTGAACTTCTTGGGATGGGGCAGGGATTAAATATGAACATTTTAAAATGGCATTATCTTTTAAATAACAATCTATCTTCTCAAAGTCATCTGGCAAGTACTGTTTTGCTAATAAAGAGTAAGGCTCTTTCAATAAGCAAGAATTTAGTAACCACTACCCTCCAATCATCCATCTGTAGGCGTAAGAGGTTGCACCAACACTGTAAAGAGCACAGTGTGCTGAGGTCACTTACTTCTAAATGGCTTTCAATTCCACAGGTCATCTGACAAATTCTCACCTACGACTTGATTCCTACTGCATGCCTGAACATACCGTATTTATCGTATTTACCGTATGCCGTATTTATCGCAATTTAGCCCCGGACAAGATTTTAAAACCAGCCAACCTTGTTGAGGTTTTCCTAATACAATGGCGTTAAGAGTGCACTGTGAATGGTGTGGTTAAGGGATGCTGAGACAGCTCATATCCAAAAGAGTAAAATGTCAAGGACCGTTCAGACAAACAAGCGGGCACAGTAGTACAAACTGCAGCCGAATACGACAGTGGTGCTCAGACTAATGTGTTCGGATGCAGCATGGATGAGCGCGAACAGCAGATGGCTGGTTTAAGTGCCATTGCTGCCTGAGGAAAACCTAAAGAAGAAACTCCGATGAGCAAAATGAAACCAGAACTCCATGCAACGCAAAACTATATCCATATTTATTTGGTGCAAGCATTAAGCATTAACAAAGCCTCAGTGTTAGGTGTCAACAGTTAAGGTTGGTGTAGGTTACATACAATGTGGGGAGTTTTTTCTTAGTAAACATTTTAACCAGGCACGGTGGCTTAGTGGTTAGCACGTTCGCCTCTCAGCGCTAGGGATTCCCGGTTCGAATCCCCATCTGGGTGGAGTTTCCATGTTCTCCCCGTGTCTGCGTGGGTTTCCTCCGGGTTCTCCGGTTTCCTCCCACAGTCCAAAAACATGGATCAAGTTAATTGAATTCTCAAAATTGCCCCTATAGAGTGTGTCTGTGTGAGTGAGTGTGTGCCCAGCGATGGATTGGCGTCCTGTCCTGGGTCTATCTGCCCAGCGCCCGAGACGTTCTCCCCTGGATGGGCATGGGGAACCCCACCGCGACCCTAATAGAGGATAAGCGGGAGATAATGAATGAATGAATGAATGAACATTTTAACCGACACTTTGATAGAAGCTTGGAGAGTTGGGCTAATAAATATGCACAAATAAAGGTTGTAGAAACATCAAGAGAAACATCAGAAAACTGGAGAACCCAGAGAAAACAGACATGGGGAGAACATGGAAACAACACAGAGTGCTGGGTCCCCAGCACTTTGAGGTGAATGTGCCAAACACCAAGCCACTGTGCCGCCCTGGACTCTATATCCCATAAGAAAATTGCTATGGTTCTGAAATGGTCACAGTGTATGTGGACTATATAGAATCCCATCCTCCACTCCACTCGTCCTTTTAAATCTCATGTCTCTGACTTTCAGCCCGTAACGACGCTAAGACTGACGCCTTTCTTGGCATGAACCATTTTCTTTCAGCTAAATGTTTAAATAGCCCATATAGTTAAAGCCCGACTGCACGGGTATTAAAGCACTTTAAACGATCTGAAGTTCATCTTCTTCACAGGTTAGCCATCAGTTTCAGAATTACGTTAGAATTAAACCCTCCGCTCACCTTCAGAGCCCTTCACGGTCGGCGCTGCTGTCGATCACTTTGAGCTGCTTCATCTGTCCATTTCTCCTCGGATCCTCCAGCAGTAAGCTCCTTGCAGCCGTGCACATTAGGCTTTCTTCTGTGGATGGCAGGTCATTATTCAACACTGTAGCACCTAACTGGAGGCACTTCCTCAGACTTTCAATGATTGCACTTCTGTTGCGTTCTTCAATCCGGAGCCGAAACCCTCCTCTTCACACAACACTGTTCTGCCTTTCCTCTTGAAATTCTCTTAATGTGAGGACTTCGTGAAGTGACTTTGGTTTTTGGAGAGGCTCTGTAAAATGAATATATAATGAATAAAATAACAAACTTTACTTTAAAAAAACAAACACAAGGAGTATCCACATACTTCTGTCATTCAGCTTTAAAAACCTTTTTTTTTTTGTAAATGAAATTCACTTCTTTAATTTACTCACTATTAAGTGTGTGTCTGTGTGAGCGTGTGCCCACCGATGGATTGGCGTCTTGTCCAGGGTGTGCCTGCCCAGCCTCCGAAATGTTCTCCCTTGAATGGTCATGGGGAACCCCTTGCGACCCCAGTATAGAATTAAGCTGAATGGATTAAAGTGGCAATATCGTGTTTAGTTTTTGGTACCGATTAAAACTGATGCTTATAAATGAGGACATTTGTTGCTGTTGTTTTGTTTCCACAGACATTAAACTATATGAATGAGGTGATGACAAACTGAGTAATGTTGGGGTTCATGTTGTTCCATTGGGTTTAAAAGCTTCTTTCTCATAACTGTACTTTAGAGAGCCACAAAAAAATGAAGGCATTTGAGGCGAAAAAGGATCACAGTAGAATGAAGTGGCAAGAAAAGCAAGTGGAGGAACGAGGGCTGGGATTTATGGTGACCTTCTCCCAGAAAGCCCTGTATTACCCGAGAGCCAAATAAATTGTCACGTATCTGTAGCAGCTGCATAATTCACTCTGTTGTTCTCAGACTTGGTGTGTGTGTGTGTGGGGGGGGGGGGGGCAAGTACGGAGGGGATGGGAAGCGCATCTAGCTTTGCTTTCTGCTGAGGCAGGGGCTAAAATGAAAGCATGTGGATGTATTAGGGATCAACATTTTCAGGTTTAAACTGAATTCACCATGATATCAAATCAAACCATTTTCTTATATTAGAGCAGTAAAACTGAACACACACACAATTTATACACAGTACTAGTGAAATGTTTGGACTCCATTTATTGTCCATGTCCTCAGTTCCACTTCCTGTAATGATGCACTTTGTTGTTCAGCCTGTAGTCCATCTGTGTGGATGGTCAGAACCCCAATAGTACCAACACAGAGCAGGGATTATTTGGTTGGTGCATTATTCCTATCCCAGCAGTGTCACTGAGGTGTTTAAATGAAACTACAGCAGCACTGCTGCACTAAAACCCCCTCACCACATCAGTGTCACTGCAGAACTGACAATAAACAATCCACCACCCAAATGATACCTGATCTGTGATGCTCCTGACCAACAGAGAACAGAGAACCAACAGGGGACTTATAATTACAGACTATAGTCTATCTGTGTTCTTTGTATTTGTTAAACTACAAAGTCCATCTATATGGTAAGTGGAGGAAATAGACAGGGGAGCGAGACGGCGCAAGTCACTTCGGATAAAGGCATCCACTATGACAGCATATAATTAGTCTATACAAACCGATGCTGGATCTGTCACCTCGATCATGTTTTAATAACAGTTTTCATATCCCGGCTGCACGTTACCTTTACTTGACCCAATGATTGGCTTTCTCCAGACAGAAAGTTGAACATTTTCCGTTTAATTATCATGCGAATGCTCATTTCTCTCCTCTCATGCTATTCATATCTTCATGGTGATTAGGTCCGCCCATTCTCCACCTGCCATTGACTTCTCAGGCATTTGCGTCGCGATCAAAACGTGGCTTTATGGTGCACAACAAAACCTGATCTTCAGTTATTTATTGTTTATACAGCAATCAGCCACCATTCATCTGTAATTAAACCCTTTTGTAAGGACGCATGGAAATTTTACCTTTGATTATCGGCAATTGGCAAGATGATTTGCTGGAGTGCGACAAATGAATAGAGAGATCAGGAGTGAGACGAGAAGAAATGAAGAGGGGAGAACAAAGAGATGGGCAGTATGTAATTAGAGAGAAATTGGGTACTGCCACTGGAGGTCTCATACCAGATGGTCAAATAAGACCACGGTCAAGTTTGACTATTCTATACATACACACACAGGTCTTTTGGGGGTACTGACATTGACATGTATTAATGCTGGTAATTAATGCCATAACACCCCTTCTAGCATCCAATATAAAATAATACGCCTTTAAACTGTAGCTTAAATTTTTTTCTCAGTTTTAGACATTTGGTTCCCATAAAGATAGAAATACAGTCACACAGGTGTGTTTTGCATTTGCAGACTCAGCACTGTGCTACTTTACTTTAACTGTGAATGTTTTTCAACGTTCACAAACTAAACTTTTCAGCACCATCTGTATATTGGCAGGAGATTCGGAGATACCCATCTCCTCTTAATTGACTGCTCTGAGCGTGCTGGTTAGCTGCCAACAGTACAGAGAGCAAGCATTTACTAAATATAGTCAGATCTGTGCTGACTGTTACATTCAATTTCAAATCTATAGCTGTTCATATGAAGTTTCTCGACCTTTGTGGCCACAGAAGCTTTAATTTTTCTGAGCAATCCATCCACAGCAAAGTGAGTGCATGATTTGGGCATAATGCCCAGAGTTACTTATATTTATAAAGTGGGCATCAATGTTTTGACCAACAGAAATAAAAAGTGAAATACAATTATTTAATACAAATTAAAAATGGTAACAAAATATATCTATATGCAACCTATCATGAGTGTTTAACAAAATGATATCGTAATCATACCCATTTATGAATATGCCACAGCACAACCTTACATTTCGGATGCCTTTCGTTATTCAAACCTCCTATTAATACAGGTTTAGGATAATTTAGTTTTTCCCAATTTACCTACCAATTTAACTATCCATCCATTATCTTCTGCTCAATCCTATTCTAGGGTTGCGAGGGGGGGGGGTTCCCCATGCCCAATGTTTGGTGCGTTGAGCAGCTACACCCAGTAGAAATGATCTATCTCCAATTAGGGGCAATTTAAAGCAGTGAATTCACCTTGAATTCATGTTTTGTTTTTTGGTCGGTGAGAGAAACCAGAGAATTCAGAGAAAACCCGAAATAATGAAAAAAAAATTAAGAACTAAAAAAAATATAGTCACAGACAGGACATGCTGGATTTATATAGAAAACACCCGTGTTCACGCACCGGGCATCATATCCCCCCAACAGCACCACCTTAATAACAAATCCTATTACAAATAACAAATAAACATACAAATCCCATTGTGCTCATTGTGTTAGGGTGTCTACTCAAACTAGCACTCACAATGCAAAAGGTGGGGTAACATACTGGACAGGTCATTGTGCTGTCCAGTGCATCACAGGGCAGACAAACAAATGCAGACACGGGGAGGACATGCAAACTTTACACTGAATAGAACTTTATCCTTTCAGTCTAAGAATCAATCCCTGAATCCACTGTAATGCAAGGGCACTAATCACTGCAGCACTCTGAGGGGGCGTGACGCATGCAAGGTTAAAATTCTCAGTGCTGTAATACTCCACATCAACACTCCTGGAATGTCTCCCGTCCAATCGAATTACTTGGCTGGAAATGTTGTATAAAGGTGTTTATAAACTGCAGCTCAAAAGGAGTAACCTTGATGCACTGGAACAAGCCTCGAGACGGTGTTCTGTTGTAAAAATGTTCTACAGAATATATCTAAAGTTATGCAAACACTGACAGTGTAAACACCTACAAATTTAAATCAAAGAAATGAATAATATCAAAAGCACATTAGCTGAAGATCTACAGAGCTGCCGGTTGCTCTTAATTCCCACCAGTGGAAGACAAACAGATGCATGAAGTGATTAATTCTGCTTCGCTTGGCTTAACTGGGTCGCGACAAACCCTGCTCTGTGTAGAACGCGTTCCGCTGACCTTCACTCTGTAGCTGATAGTTCTATTCAGCACACAGGAATGACCTCCGCCAAATGCCTCTGCTCACATGTGATTGTGGAGGAAAAACAAAAGCTGTCGTCGCTCCCATTGAGGACTTTATCTAAGTAGCTCACAGAAGCCGGCAAGGTAATAAAATAAAAATTTCCCATTGTAACAGAGAGGTGACTCCAGGCGAGTTTGTTTTCTTTTGGCCTGTTCAAGGATGCAAACCCAGAGTTT
Organism: Corydoras maculifer; assembly: GCA_019802435.1. Lineage (NCBI taxonomy): Eukaryota > Metazoa > Chordata > Actinopteri > Siluriformes > Callichthyidae > Corydoras > Corydoras maculifer. Next base: position 1,905,634 of record JAFMOD010000224.1, read on the forward strand.
ATTATACAACGGAAAAGACAGCATTATGTAATAAGGCTCAAATATTATGAAACCGTCCATCAAAACATAAGATCAAAATTATGAGTGTAACTTGTGATAGAAAATAAATGTATCTATAACGCCACATATAACATTGTTAATAAAAATTTGGGCAATTTTGACACTGTTGTTTTAATTTGGGTGTGGTAGCTCAGTAGTTCAGGTGTTGGGCTTTCAATCAGAAGTTTGTGGGTTTAAATCTTAGGTCTACTAAAGTTACTCGTGTGGGTTATTAAGCAACACCCTTAACCCTCGAAGGGTGCAATATGGTGATCCCTGTGTTCTGTCCACAACCAAGTGAATTCGATTGTTTTTGTGTCAGCATGAAATCTATTAAATCCATTACAGTGCATGTGATCTGGAACATTTGGAGCTTTAAATGATTACCGCCATTAGACTTCAGTTGCTTTTCAAGTGCTGCTCTCATCCCAGAGATGTAGCATCTAACCAAATGGTAATTTAAGCTTTATTCCCTGCTGTGATGAGAACATCCGTAGTTGTTGTGAAGTTCCCAGCTGCGCTTTGTTCTTTGAGATGCCATAAGGAAAAAAATAAGGAGAAATGACCTTGGTATGGAGCTCCGATTCCATCAGCTCCCAGGGATTTCATCAGCTCATCCAAGCTACTGTTACAGAATGTCACAGTGTGCTGAGACACCCCGCTTGCTTTTCATGTAAAGGTTGGCTGATGATGTGGCGCTGTAAAATGTTCATGCATGGAGTGAGGGATGCACAGACTGGAAATTTGAAGTGCAATGACAGCCGGCGTACTCAACGAAACAAAAAAAAAAAAAACCACTCGATTGCAGAGTGAACCGCCACGTCCACATGTAGTTGTAAATGTCAAACATGACAAACACCATCAGACCTACGACAACTTGCTTCCTACTCAGGGTTAGTCAGAATAGCTGGGCTGTTTGTGTGTTCTAGTGTGGGCTTTTTTTTTTCGTACAGTTTAATTTCCCACTGGCAGCTGTAGTGACATCCTATTTAAGATTTTTTTATTTAAACTAGCCACACTGTATATGTATTATCCATCATCCATCTATAGCTCATCAGATATTTAGCAAGAACAATGCATTAATAAAATACAATGCACTTTATGGAAAAAACTATTGGAACACCTACACATTCCACCTACAGAACCTTCTGTGACATTACATTTTAAGTTGGTTTTCTATTTTCATATTTTTGGGAAAGCTTTCTACAAAACATTGTGTCTGTAGAAATATTTGCCTTTTTCTCTAAAAGAACATTTGTGAAGTCAAACACTGATGTTGGATTAGAGAGACACAATCGAACCACAAGTCCAAGATGCAACCACAGTGTCTGATGGGTGGGAAGAAATTTTACATTTTGCATTTTAAAAGTTCCGAAGGGAAGACAATGCCAAAATGTTTGACAGCCTCTGCAGTATTCTTGGTTAAGGAACCAGCCCTGTGACTGGAATGACCCTGGTTCAATTCCTAGTCCCTCCAAGTACTATGGCTGAAGTGCCTTTACCCCAATTGCCCCCTAGGTGTACAGAGCTGCCCACAGCTTCGGCACATTTGCTCACTTCACTCACTGTGTGAATGTGTTTCACTGTACGGATGGGTTAAATGTGGAGACCAAATCCCTGTGTGTAAGCACTGTCTATACGTGTAATAAGTATATGCAACACTATTTGCGAGACAAGAGAGCCAAACATATATAACATATGGGAAAACTGTAAAGCAGCTTCATTCAATTAGTAAAATTTAAATGAAAATAATAGTAAAGTAATAAAAAGTAATTCCACTGTGTAACAATTTAAATGATGATACTTGAGGAGCCATACACCTTCTATAAACTGCACAGTGAATAAAGATGGTGCTTCGATTTTTGGCAGAATTTCTTAACGTTAGCATTATCACATGACGACGAAACATTCATTGTGTTTAGATGATTGATCAGCGCTGTCACTTGTGCGCACTTGAGTACTCAAATTCACAATCACATAAGCCCACACAGTGGGGGCTCCAGCTGAGACAATGCGAATGCACCTTGCTGCTAGTTTTAATTACACTCCGATTTAGGAAAACGAGCATGAAATATTTATGCGAGTGTCAGCATGAGTCCTACACTGGAGTGCATGTGTGTGTGTGTGTCTGTGTGTGTGCGTGTGTGAGTAGTAATGCTAGATTATCATAAAGACTTGCAATTGAAGCATTTGTGAGGATAAATCCTGCTGCTTTCAGCTGAAGTCAATAGAGCATGTTAGAGATGCTAACCTTGCTAAGCGATGCTGCCTAGCTACACTACAAAGGCTAAAGCTATACAGATATTATGGTATGTCTATGTCTGTGTGCGAGTGTGTGTCTGTGTCGCACATTGATGGAACCAAAACATGAAAACACATTTCATTGTGTCGCGTCTTTATAGAATCCAAAGCTGTGCGTGATGTTTATCACTTTACTTCAGGGTTTGGTTTAGGATTACGTAAAGACCAATCAGATCAATAAAAGTTTATGTAAAGCCTCCATAACGCATGAACTGTGTGTGTGTGTGTTTGGCTTTTAAGCATACCTGACGGGGGGGCTTTGTGAAGGCCACATGGCAGCATTGAGAAAAATGAAAGCCTTGCCCAATGAGAGCAGCTATTAATTTTTTGGACACATCCTGCAGGCATTTTCTCTCCCTCATAGTCCTCGGTGACACACTTAATTTGATATAAAAGTCTGTGCTAAAATATGTTCCAAGGTGCTCAGGTGGCCCAACCATTTAATCCACATAATCTTCCCGCCCAACACTCTGCGGAGATCGGTTTTTAAGCCTGACCATTTGATCTCCAGACAAAATTGGCCTAGTCTGATGGTGCACATGCTACAACGAGAGACTGGATCTCTGCCATGGCAACAATCCTTCCTAATGACAGCCCCCACCAAACATATTAGGCATTAATACATCAAAGGGCTAACTACAGGACAGTGTGTGGAACTATGATGTTCATTTATTTTCCATTTCCTCCTTAAATGATTTTACCCAAACGTATCTAATTCTGCCGTTTTAAGCTGCTCATCCCACTGCAGTCAGACGACATGCAACTCACCCAGCATCGGCTTTTACAACAGTTCTCTCATGTGCAAGCAGGAACCGCAGATCAGAAACCCAGCTAAAACGGGTTATAATAAAGCGCCTGTAAAGAGATACGCTATCACCATGACTAAGTACATTGAATTTCAGTTTCTATGAAGCATCAGCATCTCTGTATGAATACGGCATTTTCAAACATCTGAAAGCAACAAGAGCACAAACATGCTTTGCCAAGGACGTCATATACATCTGTATTTTGTACGCTATAAGGACAAAATAATTTAAACACAATTCTTTAATCAATGAATGGAAGTGACGTTTAGTCTTATACTCACAAACATAAAAATCAAGCACCTAGTCAAATTTCTGCTTCCAAATTAACTATACAGTTTGGGGACGGCCTTTTTTGTGCCAACATGACAAGCAAGCTCCATAAAGGGCGTGATGGGTGAGGCTGGTGTGGAAGAATTTGACTAGCTCACAAAGAACCTTGACCTCAGTCCAACTAAACACCCTTAAAAGGAAATAAAAGAAAGATTGCATACCAGGTATATAAATACATACATACGTATACATACACACACCTAAACACGCACGCACACACGTATGTATGTATATATATATGCCCACATACATACACATACATAAACATACACACACTATTTCAATTCAATATCAAACTGAAAAATGCAACACCAGCAACGTTAAAATAACGAGAAGTTCGGAACGAATAGATTAAAAAATGTTCTGGTTTAAATCCCTGCTCAGAATATATTAAATGCTGTTTCTCTACTTGTGTGAGGCGGAATTAGCTTGTGTGTGCATATACAGTATATGTTAAGTACAGACATTTGTCTGAACCGACAGCGGTCTTGGTTATAATTGTGAAAGAGGACAGATCTGACAGAAAGAATGTCCAATTACGACTCATGAACATTATTATGTGCGTTTTCATGTGGATCGACTGAAAACAGAAAAACATGAGGACTTTTATCTCCCTCTCTCGCTCTCTGTGAGTGTGCGCGCTCGCCCGCCTGTGTTATCTCTCGATGACAGTAGCTATTGCACCACCTCTTCACCATATTACCATTTGTTTTGATGTTCAGTCCTTGTGGCTTTCCTTGTAAATCAGGTTCAAGTGGAAACGCTCATCCATCCTGAGCCGCTGTGTTCAACCAATTTTATGTCGTGACTTATTTTCCCTGGCTTTCTGATTGGGGTGGGTATTTTTTTTGCTCCTTTTGGCACTTTCTGGGACAGTTCCCAGTCCCTCCGTTGCTAACCATCATCAGCTATGCTGGGTTTCTGAGATAGGAAGCTGAAGGTGATGTGGAAATAGAGAATGACCACCAGCAAGGCAATTTGTGTTTTTTTCCCTATTGAACATTCAGATTGTCAGTAGTTTTGGAGTTATGAGTTTGTTTTTTAGCCAACATGCCCATAAAACATCCTTAATCCTGATCGATGAGCTGTTCCAATGAGTCGGTTCAGTATTGAAGTTTGTGGAAAATGCAGATTTAACATCTACATTTACATAAACAGACTGAAGTGAGTTAAAATCATTTTTCAGTTTTGTATGTTATAGGTCCTAGACAGGAGGCGTGGGTTGTTCTTGGTCATAAGCACTATGCGCTTTCCCCTGGATAGGCATGGGGGACCCCCTAATATAGGATTTAATGGTCAAGATAATAAGATTAGATTAAAAGTAAGCCATTGGCATAAACAAATCAGAACCTGACGTCACTGAATCACGCACAGTGCAGCACTACACACCATGTCCTGATGTTAAGCACGGTGGCGGCAGGCTGATGATTCGAGCTAAAGAACCAGCAGTGTAGCCATTAATACAACAAAAAACATTCTAGCCCAAAATGAGGCCATCTGTCCAACAGGCTTGTGCTGGGATGAAAATGGGTCATGCAACATAACGATGATCCCCAGAACATCAAATTGACATCTGATAGCTAAACAAGTGTTGGAATGGACTAGATCAAGTTCAGGCCCTAGCCTCATTCAGATTGTGTTATTTTTAACCAGTTTAGAATTATCCACCAAGGTGTTACATAACAAACATGGTTCCACTTGTTACTGAATTAAAATGGGTACTAACAGTATATTATATTTTAATCTTATCAGTAATTTTATATGTTTTACATGTTTAATAAGATTAAAATACACAGTAGTCATCAAGCTGTACAGCTATCCCATGATTCAACTGGAGCTGAACCATGTGAGCAAAAAAAAATAAAATGTTGGAACGTGGAAAGTTATATCCAACATCAGGGCGGCACGGTGGCTTAGTGTTTTCCACGTTCTCCCTGCGTCTGTGTGGGTTTCCTTCAGGTTCTCCGGTTTCCTCCCACAGTCCAAAAACATGGATTCAAGGAGAATTGGGTGCTAAATTGTCCCCATATAGTGTGTGAGTGAGTGACATTAGATGGATTGGTGCCCTGCCCTGAGTGTATCAGCTCAGCGCCCGAAATTGTCTCCACTGAATGGGCTGAGCATAACCTGGCAGTCTGTTATGTTAAAGCCATAGAATGTGATAACGAGTAAAGTTTGATTAATTAAAAGATTGCGCCTGAAAAATTCTTTCCTGTTGGACCCGAGGGCAGCTTGCGAAAGCTCTGTCTGGTTTTGCATGAGAGTGTTTGAGCAGAAGTGTGCATTAGGTATGTGTGTAAAAGATGTGGGTGTTCCATCAGCCTGAGTAAGAAGAGAAGCAGAGAGTGGAGTGCATGTTAAATATTAATGATATGTGGAGCTAAATTCAGATCTGCACGCTGAATATTGCATACATGATCCTCCTGAAGTGTCCCAAACTAAGTGGTCCAGACCCTCCCGAATGCTGGTTCCGTTTAAAAGGAATTTGGGGTTTGTGGTCAAAGGGGTATAAATGTGTCTGGATTGAAGTTTTTACTGATTCTTAAATTTGGTCACCTGATGTCAACTGATTCTTAAGGTGGTCGGGTTGTTTGGGGGTTTGATGTCTGGACAGCATCTGTTTTCGTTGCTAATCCGTCCACAGACGATCGCTGAGATATGAAACCCTATTTCCATTTAAATCAATGTAAATCCAATTAATTTGTTCTAGAAACTTCAAAATACAAAGTAGTTTTGTTAATGTAGTATTTAATACTAAAAACTGAAGAAATAAATTATATATACATTTTATATTATTTTATAAAAAAAAAAAAGATAAAAAGACTAATATAAAATATATACAAAAAGATGGTAGCTTGGTGCATAGGGTGTAACCTCACTTCTAAGGTGTCTGTTTTAATTGAGTGAATACAGGGCTAATTGAAATTTGTGTATTGCCAGTCTGTTAGATAAATTTAGTAAAACGGTGAGGAGTGTGATCCAGGTTCCGTTGTCTATCCAAACCTAAGCACTGCACAAATTCCCACAGAAAACAAAAAGCCGGAATTGGATTGCCAGAATCGTAGAAGCTCTTATTGGGGCAAAGTGGACAGGCCATGTGATGTTCAATAAGCTTTTATAGACAGTGGCAGTTCTAGTTAATACACCACTTTGAGGGTGAGAACCCAAAGTCTTAAGGTTAAAGCTTTTTTTATCTTTCAAATGTTTTGCTGCTCTCAGTTTGATGACCATTAAAGGTGATTGGTCATGTCAGCCATAACAAGATCTGTTACTGTGCCTACATTCTATTGCCTGTGTATCACTTTACAGTGCCATGATAGGAAATATCAGCCACTTTGACTCCCAGTTAGACGGGTGGCCTGGCTCATTCCAGTGTGAGGGTTGCATGTTCTTCTCATGTCTTTTTAATAAAGCTGTGGTTTCCTCCACAGTCCAGAGACTTGGGAGTTAATAGGCTAATCGGTAAGCTGGGAGGTGTTTGTCTGTGTGTCTGCCCCATCAGGGACTGGTGACCCCTTCCTCATCCTTTTGCCTAATGAATGCTGGGTAAAGCACCATCATCCCTCAGTAAGTTAAATTGTGAATGAATATTCTAGAGTCGTGCTTGCCACACTCTTTGTGTTGGGTTATAATTCCATCTCATATATTATTTCATGTGATTACTCTCAAGTGTCGGAGTTTGATATATTTTAATAGCCAAATTTTTCACTAAAGTGCCCCATCAAAGTGCTGATGAACATTAATGCAAAACTGCAGACAGGTTTCTGATAAATAGCTTAGAATTCCTCTCACTTCCAGTTCTCCATCTAATGCTCTGCCTTTTTTTCTCTCCCACAACCCAACCGTGCCTTCCCAATAATAGTGAAGCACTTAGACGAAGACAAGTGTTTTTTAATTTGATAATCAATGCCATTTGCTGAGGTCTTCATGGGGAACACAAATCACACACATTCACTTTAAATGGGCCGGTGACTCTGGAGACTCGGACATGGTGATTACCAGAATTATCTCGTCTCAGTCAGAGCGAGAAAAAAACGGACCCCTTATTGGCCTTTTCCTGCTGAAGTATTTTATGTTTTTTTTTTTTGTAAAACACCAGAACTGCAGGATTGCAGTACCAGATCCATTTACCCGACTCTTCTCCTGACTCCATTTACCTGACTCTCAACATTACACACCACATACCTTCAGCTCAGTGTAAAGAAATGGTACATATAGTTATAGTGAAAAACAGAAAATCACGGCCAAAGCTGTCAAGGTCACATTTTGCACCTTGATTTCCATCAATCTCATTAACACCACTGATTTTATAGAACGCTATTTTCAGTTCCGTGCATTCATACAATTTTATGTGAGAGTCCTTAAGAGTTACAACTTCAGCTTTAATAACGTTCTCAGTTTTGTGGACTACAGGGCAGAATTTGGCAGGAAAGACAGCAGAAAAGCTTTCAGAGTATATTTAGGTCATTTTTATCTCAACTTGCATCTCAAGGTTTTAACTAAGAAACACATTTGCAATGCAGTTCAATTATGCAGAACTAATGTCAAGGTGTTTGTTGAGGTGATTTTTGTTTTTTAAATGCTCAGGTTCTGTCCGACGTGGAGGGTAAAATGGCTCAACCTGGAACTGATTAAAAATGGTTTAATGCAGAGTTGAAGGAAAGATTGTACTTGTTGGTGTTACTTGGTTACTAACAGTGGGCAGCATGGTGGCACGTCCACCTCTGGGGATCAAGGTTCGAATTTCGATCTGGGTGGAGTCTCCATGTCCTCCCCATTTCTGTGTGGGTGTTCTGATTTCCTTTCACAATAACTTGTTATAAATTGGCCCTATATAATGTCCCCCCCAGGATTTTGATAATGAATGAATAAATGAGGTTTGTATTAAAGTAGCATTATGGGTAATTTATATGTTCAGCTGTGATATTTGGCATTAAACCTGTTCTGTTTTCAGCTTTGTGAACTGTGGAATAATTTTATGATCTTAAGATTTGGAGTGAATGAGTATTCTAGATTTGGTCTGAATTACTGGTGTAATTGAGGATGATTATAGTTCTGTTCTGCAGTATACATTCTCAACTCTCAGTCCTGAAGACAAATATACACTCAGTAAGCACATTGTAACGTTGAATTCTCACTTCAACACTCCTCAAAACAAATATGGCGCTTTGTCATCATATGCTGTACTTATCACAGGTAAACACAAATAGTTTGCGGAAGGCCTTTTAAAAAAAAATTCCAACATGACATAATTCCAGCAAGACCCTTAAAAAAGGGGATGGGGGACGGAGGGGGGGTGCTTTAGCAACTCTGTGCTCTGACCTCAAAAATGTTGGGATTTTTGTGGGTCAGATCAAAGTGTTAGGAAAAATAATGGAACAAATAATGTAATGTAAAAATCCTATATAACTATATATTGCCTGGCTTCATCTGTGGGTGTAAATGTAAGTAGAAAAAAAGGTCCCTTAAGGTAGAAAACACTCTGAGAACCTCCTCGGGTAGCAGTTTCTCTTAAACAGCAGTATTTTTCCTCAGTTAACTTAGTCAAGAACTTCCTGGGGAACAGATAATGAAATTCTTATTTGCCCACCTTTGTAACTTTATACCAAAACATCAGCATTTAATTCTTTGTAACCAAAACAGAACCCGAATTGAAAGAGGTTCCAGAGGGTTCCAGGGAGGATTCCTTAATAGGATGGTTACTGTTTGTTTGCAGATTTATAAAGTCGCTGTTCTTCTTTTCCGGAGCCACTATTTCCTCTGTTTTCCTTACATTAACTCGGGGAACGATGGGCACCGGCACCTCGCACAAATTCAATTTGTTTTCCCCCTTTATCTCTTTAGAGGAATCACAGCAGGCAAATAAGCAAACAGAGCGAGTGCAATAAGGCCGGCAAGATCAAATTGATCTTTAAATGGATTTTTTTTTGTGCTTACCACCCTCACAAGGCATGCTGAGTTCTGTACAGTTCACTGGGATGATCTAATATCACATTATTATGTATGAACATTAGACAATCTAATGATTTTACGTCGCTGCCTACTGGAACGCTTGGCAGCTGGTGGATGGAAAATTTTAATGATAAAAAGAACAGAATGTCGAAGTTTATTTAGGGACGTAGAGGTTAATTATAGAGTGAGTTCAGTTTAGTGGAAACTGAATTTAGTTAATAGCATCAGGTAGGAGAACACAAATGTTTTTCGGATCCCACGGCAAATCGAGGCTGCCGAATAAACGGAATGAAAAGCCAGCTACCCGCTCAGGGCACCTTTCACGCCACCTTGATACAACCTATTGCCTTGTCACTCTCCTTCCATTAAACAACGAAAAAATAATGAAAGAGATAGAGACAATTTAATATCATCAATTTACCTACATGCATGTCGATGAAGTGTCTTGATGGGGGGGGGGTGTGGGACTGGGAATTAAATTAGTTTAATCCAGAGTAAACCCATGCAGAGATGGGGAGGACATGCAGATTCCACACTAAAAAAACATTTCTTTGACACTAGGAATCAAACCTGGGACCTTGCGGTGTGACGGAAGCGCTTACCGCTGCACCAGCCACATATGTTACAAGAATCAAGGTGATTTACATTCTCTGTCCTCGCCCACTCTCCTTTACAGAACAAAATAAAGCATATCTTTAGTCTGTAAAATAGATAATAGATGTTGTCAAGACAGCGAACTGATTCATGGTTAAATACAGCAAAGAAGAAAAAAAACTAGAAAAAAAAAGAAATCGTGTCTGAAGTGTGCTCTCATAACGGAACCTGCGATTTTATAGATGGGTTCAATTATTTGATTGTAAGTTTAATTGAACAAAACAGACAGACCTGTTGACGAAGGTACGGGGGAACCCTATAATAACACATTTGAATTTGATGGCCATTTCAAAATTATATGATTTAATATGGAGTTCCCGCCACCAAAAATATAAAAATCCTTTTTTTTTTTTTACTGACAGGCTGTTGATAATAGTTTGCATTTGTGAAATCGGGCACTGATGATATATACATCATTAAGGCTTGTTGCATCTTATCTGCCTCTTGCTTGCTTTATTTTTTCAGTCTTGTAATTTTAATGCTTTTTATTTTGAACTTCTTTGTATTGTAATCCACTATTTAAATAAATTAGCTTCTAGGCAATTATTGTTTAATTGTTCCTTCAAACCACAATCTACTAATGATTAACATGACTCATTACTAGATCTAATGTAAATCAATGTTAGTATATTAAAAAAAAAATGTCCACCTACTTTTAGGCAAACAATATTAGTAATTCTATTCATTTGATATAACACGTAACAATCTTTCCAATGACATTGGTTTAGACCCGAAAAACAAGCATCAGCTGCTTTACATAAAACCCTTGAGCCCATGAGCCTTATCCATGGTAGCAGTTCCCAATGGCTCCCAATCCCAAATGGCTCGTTATACTCTGTGCATCAATGCTCCACAATAGAATGACTCCTGAACCCAGATAGGACACTATCGCTAATAGAGGCTGGGGCTTTGTGCATTGGTGACATCTGATAGAAATCTAATTATGGCTAATTACAAGATGTGATCGGTGGCTTCTAGTGTATTGGAAAAGTCATATAAGCCTGAGGCCGCTATGAAACTGTGCATGTGGTTGGAAATGTTGTTTTCTTGCTGTGGTAGCATTTCAGTGTCACGAGTAGGCCACTACAATAAAACAACTGCTTGTTTAGAGGGAAAAATCACTGCTTGGTGAAGCTTTTATCAATCTCTGGATTGTGATGTAAGTAAATATACTCACTGAAGTCATAGTACACGGAGGCAAAGGGTGATCACACCATAAAAATAAAAGTTGTTATATTCAATTGTCTTACCATCTATTCTGAGATGTGGATATGACATTACACCAAGTTTAGAATTCCTCCTGCAGTAAGGAGACCAAAGCAGATCCAGCCTTGTCATATTATATGCACACAGGAAGACTGAACAACTCACAGACACCGCCCCTCCCTCCTCTTGTCCCTCTTGATGTTTTCAATCAGTTCCATTCACATTCACAACAAAGCACGGTTTAATTTGCTGCAAACCTCTGCTGTAACGTGGGCTATCAAATCAATTTCCACTCTAAGCCTTAATGACTGACTTTGTATCATATACAATGTAGTTAATGAGGGAACAGTGAACAGACTAATTCTCCGACAATGAGACAAGTCCCCATCAGCTGAACACGAAGCTTCCTTATTATTGACACTTTGACATTTCAGAGTACTCTGGAGTGTCAATAGGGGCTGAGATGCCAGCAATGAGACAAGTCTGTCCTACAGAGAACATTAAATTTAACGGTTCTCACCTAAAAGACATTTATATTCTTAGTAATAGACTCAGCGAAGTGTCTGCTGAAAATTGGGAGCACTCCTAACTAGTGGGGGATTGTCTTTGCTAAACCGCATGAATAAATCTCACAGCTTCTTAAATTATCTCCAAAAATGGGACAAAAACATTAAAAAAGCACCACAAGAACATTTACACTTTATGTTTTTGTTAATAATACAGAGCTGTGTGACTTAGCAATGCAAACAGCTTGATGGTTCATATTTAAAGCTGCAGGAAGCTTAGAATATTAAAAGCAATGTGTCCTTGTGGTCTGGGATGGTTGATTTTGTCATTGGGTCTCTCTCATGTGGTCGTTGTTTTTGGTTAACGATGTATTGATGTGGTGCTGGGATCCTGAAGAACCCTCATAGCTGGTTATCATTAAGTTTGTTCTGTGGAGTTCATTTATTTATTTATTCATTTATTATCTTTCACTTAATCCTCTATTGGGGTGGGGGGGTTCCCCATGCCCTACCAGGGGAGAAGATTTCGGTTGCTGGGTAGATACACACAGGAGAGGGTGCCAATCCATCGATGGGAATACACTCACAGACACACACACTATATATAGAAGCAATTGAGAGCATCAAGAGCAATTCAACTTGAATCCATATTTTTGGACTGTGGGAGGAAACCAGAGAAGCCCAGGTGGACACAGAGAGAACATGGAAATTCCACCCAGATCCTGACTTAAACCTGGATCCCCAGCACTGAGAGGCTGACGTGCTCACCACTACGCCATTGTGACGCTCTGTTCTGAAGAGTTGGTAAATATAATAAAAAAATGTAGATCATTTAGAGGATTCCAGTTGCCATTTATTGCCCTGTCAAGGATTATATCTTAATAATTTAACAAAAATGTTGATTACAATCAGATTTAATTGATTTTAAAAAAAGGTATTTTGACAATAGCATAGAGAAAGCTTACTCGACGGGGTCTACTGGGAGAATACGTCAAAGCCTGAACTGAACAAAACTAAGCCCAAAACGAAAACAGCCAAGAGCACCAGGGGAAGATGAAAGTGGAAATGGGAGATAAGGATAACAAAGAAATGCAAATTCCTACAGATAAGCACTGGAGAAAATGAGGAACCGAGGAAGATAAAGGGTGCGCAGGAAAGGAGCTAAAGCTACAGACTAATGCTAATGGAAATGCTAATGCTACAGGCTAATACTAGAAGTGGGAAGGGAAAACACATTATAACCTAAAATGGATTTATACAAAAGGGAATAACACCACCAAAGCCAACCATAAAGATTGGGTAGCTGACAGCAGTGTGATCCACACTGACCCACCTCAAAAATAAAGTTACAATCCAGAATGCTAGTAAAAAAAAAAAAAAAATGTGTAAGTGAGTGTTTGCCCAGCGATAGATTGGCGCCCTGTCCTGGGTGTATCTGCCCTGCGCCCGAAACGTTCTCTCCTGGATGGGCATGGGGAACTCCCGCGCGACCCTAGTACAGGATAAAGCGGAAGATAATGGATGGATAGATAAAGGTGAAAGTAATCAATCATAAAATTGGATGTGAATGAGCAAAAACTAAGTAACTAAACAATGAGGGGGATCAAATATGAAAAAAGCTTCAAAAAGTTTGAATGTCAAAACACAAGTCTTGGGTGCCAGTATGGTACTAACTAATAATATAAATAGTGAGCCATTTAGCATGTTCTTCACTAAAATGATCTGAACATTGCATTAACCATGCAGCATTTAGCACAGGTTGTAGAGAAATACAACATCATTTGCAACACTTAAATGTTCATAGTGTTGCTCTGAAAATAAGATAAAACTATAGTTCAGTTCAGATTACATTTAATTTTTATATGTTGTGAGCGATATTTCATCATAAACTGATGCATCAGTGGAAGAGAGAATTTACAGCATGCAGCAAATGTCTTTCCAGAGTCACTTACACCAGACGATTGAGGCTACAAAGATTTAATGACCTTGCTCAAGGGTCTAGCGGGGCAGATTGGTAGTGCTACGGCTCGCACCATTAACCCTTGGATTTGCCATTCAGCATTCCAGACACCAAGTCCCAACGAGTCAGCTGAAAGCAAACAATTAAAACGTTCTAAACCTTGATTAGGATTTCCGATGTGCCAATACCTGGCCTATGACATCTTAAGCACGTAATAAATCATTTATTTCGAATTTAAATGAATAAAAACATGTCAGATGGGCAGGTCCCGCAGAGACAGGCAGAAGCTCCTGCGTACAGCAAACATAAGCTCTAGAGGAAACATTAATAAAGGTAACCCTGTCTTAATTAGGGCCCTGGGAACCCACAGACAGGCAAACCAGGTTAACACAGCCAGCCAGCAGGTCGAGAATACAGGTCAGTACATGACAGCATTGGAGTACAAGAAACAAACAGTTAGATGTTCTCCAGCTGGAGAGTCTGGGCATGTGCACAAGGTCAACATGGTCAGCTGGAGGTTCCGGGTAAGAATATACCATATGATGGGAAGGTTTAAAGAAAGTCATATCAGTGCATTTGCAAAGTCAGCTGTAGAACCCACTGTTTTAATGTAACCTATATTATTTATGTTCTAAACATGGTGTTGATCTGACAAAGTACTACCAGGTGGAAAGTTACGGTCTCAAAATACTTCATTTTACTGTCGAATATAGATAATATATAAACATTGACAAAAAAAAGACAAGTTGTTACAGGAACATTACGTCAAGAACGCCATCCTCCAGCCAGCATTGCATCAGCGTTATACAATAATGAGCCTTCGTGGTGCTCTGGTCTCGTGAGTCATATATCCCGCAGGGTTTCACACATAACTCCTGCCAATCGTTTGAATATACTCAAGTTAAAGTGCGTCTGAAAGTATCAGCTAAGTAAGATGATGGTTCGGGGTTTATAGCCAAAGTTCAGCCACTACTGTCACGAGTCGGAAAAATGAAGACATTCAGTTACAAAGCAAAACAGGTGAAGTGGACCCATGCGCTGATGTAAAGATGTAACTTTGCTGTTAAACAGCATCTATTGTAAAACTACCGTACAGCTTAACGCACTAAAAAATTTATTAGCAGCATAAACACATGACTTGTAAATGGCAGGATGCAACTGAATGTGGCCAACTTTAAAACGTGCTTTCACTTATTCTTAGGGCCACTTGTCTTAAAATTTCAAAAACCTTCTTCCTCCTTGTTCATCGCTTCACTAAATTTTTTAGTAGTTTGAGTTTTATGTAAAGTGGGGGCAAAAATATCTTTGTTGGATGCAGCAAGGGTTTATGGGTCACAATCATCTGCCCTAAAGCCAATGAATCCATCAGTTCTTCTTGTTGCAATTCAATTCAATTCAATTGGGATTCAATCACGATTAATAATAAATGATAAATCTTTTTTAAAATTTGGTACATGATGAAAAGTGACGTGATTTCTGTTATCAGCAGCTCGAATTACAAAAGTGGGATTTTTACAGCAGTTTTATGTTTCTTTTTTTGTTCACTCAAACCCATTTCCATTTTTTACCTTTTCCCTCAATCCTAGGTAAATTCATTTTTTTTAACTACCCCTCATTTTATCTGTTAGTCACTGTTTTTGGCGACTTCTCGCCTACCCCGTTGACATCTGACTGTTTCCTCATGCGAAATCTGAACGAGAGACCACATCTGTAACCAGAGATGCCGGTGGCAGCGGAATTACAGAAGCCAGCTAATGGCTGATGTTAAAGTAAGCCTGAAAGCCTGGACCATATGCCTGTGAGTGGGGTTTTGTTGATGTCAGTGCTGTGGTGAGTGGCTGAAAGCAGATCTCACATTGCATTAGTCTCCATTTCAGCCCGCTAATGGTACCTAATGGAGATGGTCCTAGCCCGCCTCAGGAAGAACAGAGAAAGCTCTCAGAGGTACTTCAAATATTTACTGAATTATACACATGTCGTTTCTACAGTCGCTAGCGGACACTAGACCGTTCGTTCTCTGCTGGTGGCTCCGGAATAACCAAAATAATGGGAGTAAACTCAGGTCACAAGTCCTAGACAAACTGAGAGACAATATATCCATCAGCACAAACATCATTATTATTTTACGTTCTATGTAGATGAACTACAACTCCACCTCCATATTATACCAGCAGGAGTGGTGTAAGATATGGTTGAGGTCAGGACTAATTTCACCCAATCTTGATGTTATGGAACTTTCCTTGTCACAGTCATGCTTAAAGAGAAAGGAGCCTTTCCCAAACTGTTGGCTCAAAGTTGGAATCATACAATCGTCCAAATGGGATTAACAATGGGACAAAGTAAAACCCTGATACCGGGTAAGCAGCAGTTGCCCGGTCTTGTGGTTTCTTAGTTATGTAGACAGCTTTAAATGATGGAGAATTGCCACATTACAGATTTTCACCTTGATTTATTTATTAAGACAACAAAAGCATAAAAATGCGCTTAGACTGTTGTCTTTACTTAATAAAGGTGTCGGGCAGTTCTTTCTTACTTTTCCGCTCTCCTTTTCGTCTGCTGTGGTTGTTATTTTTGTGGATGGACCATCACTGAAGATGACAGGAGAACAAATCTTCCTTGCTTTTCATCCGGTGGTTTTGTTTTATTACAGTGATGGAGGAAGGCATCACACGTTTGTCTTTTTTTGCTTCCTGTCTTTCCTTTTTATTTAGATTGAATGTTTAAAATGTTTGGAGGCGAGAAAACATTTACAGCGACGCCTCTCTTTCCCTTTAGTAAATTCAGATGAACTATTTAAGATGATGGGGGTGGACAAGGTTTACTGGTGGATTTCTGTGTTTGCATTCTGTCATTTTTTGGCATCTATGAGCTTGAGATGAAGGAAAAAAAAACAAAAAAACAAACGTCATGCTGCTGTCTTTATTTTCTTTAATGTGTAGCAGAGTGGTGACCTGGTTCAAACCTCTGCCTCACAGCAGGAAGGTGGGTTTGATTTTGTTGTGCCAAATCAGAGACACTAAATTGTTCTAGCCATTAAGGGAGTAGATTTTACTGCACACATAGTACCCCCTAAGGGGCGAGAGTGGAGCTGTTCAAGCCAGCAGGGAGCAAGCGTCAACATGTTATCCTAGTCACCTTATTCAGATCAATTCAGATCAGTCAATTCACTTTGAATCTGTGTTTTGGGACTGGAAACACCAACCAGATCGGGATCAGAAGCGCCGAGATGTGCCATCCCATCCGCCACTGTTGTCTTCCTTTTTAAAATTAGATGAGCTTTTAAAAGATGATGAGTAAAGACCGAAGTCTTTTTTAATTAGACACAGAGCTGTGGATGATGTAGAATGATATGGCTGTCTGTCTTTCCTCCTTACTTATTTATTTATTTAGACGATTTAAAATGATGGAAAAACAAATTTCATTGTGGTTTTCATTTTTCTTCCTGTCGCTTTCAATTACTGGGTACAATTTTAGGATGCTGAAGAAAAACGTCATTTTTCCCACTTTTGTTTTCCATTAAGACCAATTAAGCTGATGGGAAAAGACACGACTCACTAGTGGAGATCTTCCGCTTCTGTCTTTTTTAATTCCGCAAACCACTTTAAATAACGGTGGATGGTGTGGAACGCAGCACCGAACATGTCTTACTGTTTCAGCGCCTCTGTTTTATTTCCCTTAAGATCGTGGGATAAATAATGCTAAAGTCATTACATTACGTCATTTTGCAGATGCTTTCATCCTGAGTGACTTACAGGATTCCAATCAGACAGTTGGAATGGGACTGCAGGGTCAGCCGTGATGCAGCAGGCTGCTGGTAATGAGGGTTACAAGCCTTGCATAAGGGCTCACACTGAAAACTCAGGGATTAAACCCCCAGCCTCTAGATTAATATCCCACCACCCTAAACACTGAGCTGCCACGTCCATGTACAGCTTTCTGTTTTAACAGCTTTAATAATTTCACAAATCCACCAGAGCTGTCAGTGCGGGCCCTTGAGCAAGGCCCTCATTACTCCAGGGGTGCTGTACAGTGAACCCTGTGTTCTGACCCCAGCCATCAAGTTGGGATGCTTTGGATAAAAGCATCTGCTAAATGACCTCATGCCTCATGACCTCAACATCCTCATGCTCCTGCAGTTCCAGTTTTCTACTACAATCAAATTTTGGAATAATCTCATTAACATAGGAGTTTCTGTATTTTCTGTTTGTCATCTTCTGCCGTAATTCAACACTCCATTTCAGATTTTAC
The DNA here is from genome assembly GCA_019802435.1 of Corydoras maculifer. Lineage (NCBI taxonomy): Eukaryota > Metazoa > Chordata > Actinopteri > Siluriformes > Callichthyidae > Corydoras > Corydoras maculifer. The sequence continues at coordinate 1,923,636 of JAFMOD010000224.1, forward strand.
TTTCTCTTTCAAATTCTTTATCTTCAAAACTTTATCTTCTTTTTTTAATCTTCACATGTTTTTAATCTCTTCGTTCTGATTAAGTGTCTCTCTCTCGCTCTCTCTCTTTCTGTCGGGGTGTAATCTCTAAAAGCAGGGCCATAGGCTGCAGTAATCAACTGGCCATCTGAATAAGATGATTTGTGCCCCAGCACAGGGTCATTAAAGGGTAATGAGGACAAACCGGGCTTCTAGGATTTTGCCACCAGTCTGAATCACACAATAAATACGAGTTTTAATAACACAGTCATTTCAGAAGAACTATTTTATTTATAAACTCCATTTATAAACTCCAGCAATATGCATGTGTTTTGAAAAAAAAAAAAAAACAACAAAAATCTCTTTTTTCTTTTACTCTAAAAATGTCTGGCTTTTTCAGCTGTCTGTGTGTTTCCATCATTTCGGACCTCTCGCCATTGAAACTGTGGTATTCAGTGCAATTAGCTGTGGCACTGGAATTTGACTTTCGTTAACCCTTTATAACCCTGCTGTTTTGCCTCTGCCCCTTTATTTTAGTGAATAAACACAAGCCATGGATCGAAGCATCCTACCACGGCGTCGTCACAGAGAACATGGATACCGTCCTGCTTGATCCTCCACTGGTTGCTTTGGACAAAGATGCTCCTGTTCCTTATGCAGGTAGAGTCATCTGATGTCAGAAACTTACATATAACAACATTAAGCTATATATATACATATATATATATGTATGAAGTGCATGTTTTAAAGCAATAAGGTTTTCATGATAAAAAAATACTTTATAGGAAGGACAGACAAGGTCTATTCCATGTGAAGTTTGTATGTTCTCTCAATTTAGCTGTGGGTTGTATTTTAGCCTTTTGATGTTCTCCATAATCCAGAAGAGTGTTTTTTTTTTATCTTTCCTGGGGCAGAGCCCATCTCATCTCATTAACTTTTGCTTAATAGATTGGCGCCCTGTCCTGGGTATATATGCCCAAACCCTGAAACATTCTTCCCTGGATGGGCATCAGATCACTATAAATTTTAGCAAATCTTTTGCACAAAAACAAAAGTTGTGCCGTTGAATCAATATTACTTACTAAAGTCAGCGTTAAACTAACACAGCACTTTGGTAGTTTTTGGAACAGATGGGAGGGAAATGGGCACTACGTGATGTTGCGCCAGGTGCAGGATAATTAAAGAAAGTGACTCTTTGAACACAAAAAGGCAAATGAGAAGGCACAGTGACAGGTAGCACTTTACAGCTCATTAAACAACAATGATTGAAATTAATCTTTTTTGCGACAGACTCAGGAACTGATGTCCCTCACAATATTTCCATTAAGCTCTCCAAACGCCCTCCCAAACGGACCGTGGCATTCAGAACCGGTGCCATTATAGAGTGAATTAAATCAATGTTAGGTTTTTTAATTCAAATTCTTAAACAGCAAACCTCGACTTCACATGAATTGATTTCGAGCTGCTTTGTATTTAATACATTGTATTAAAAGTACCACCCATAACTTTGGAAACACTTTCTGTTGTAAATGCTCAGACGTAATAAACTCATTTGGCCTTCAACGATTTGTTAGGCACGTCAAGAATTTTCAATAGAACGGCCCATTCAGAAGTGTAATCACTTCTCAGATGTCGCCGCTTGCGGTTCCCCCGATTTATTATGTTTTTGAGGCAGAAATGTAAAAGTCGAGGTAGGATCTTCAAATCCACAAAATTCCCAAACGAATAGGAACCCCATGGAATTAAAAGAAATCTCATTAACAAACAGACAAACAGAAAGAATCAGGACATCAAATTTTAAAGTACAAAAATGTACTTAAAAAAAAAAAAATATATATATATATATATATATTTATAAAATTTTAATGCTCTATATCTTTATAGGGCGGCACTGTGGCTCAAGTTAGCACATTTGCCTGTCAGTGCTGGGGATCCAGGTTCAAATTCCGATCTGTGTGGAGTTGCCCAGTGCCTAAAACGTTCTCCCTAGAAGAGGATTAAGCATTTAAGATGATGAGATGAGATGCATCTTTATAACACCACAAAGGATTAATTGTTCATGATTCATCATTTGTATTAAATGTAACCATTTTTGTTAGAAAAAGTAAAAGTAAGGTTCTAATAGAGTAAAGCCAATGTTTTTAGGCGTGAAATCTTTCCGTGAAATCCAATTCCATGGCTCCAATATAGAGTTACCAATTCTCTCAAATTGTTCAGGCCTTTAAAAAATTTTGATTTAGCCGTTCTTGGTTTGGTTTTTATTCATTGCCCAGGACCCTAACCCCTCTTGAGTAGTGTCCCGCCTCATGCTTGCTGTAACCTGGTGCCACCCCTCCCAAAATATTTACAGTAGATGAAAATAAGTCTGACACCTCCTGCTGTGTGCTCCATGTGTGAAAGGGCAGCTCCGGAAAAACGGGCTGGAGATCACAAGCTGTTTAAAAGCCTGCAGGAGAAACGATTGGCTTTATCGCATTGGACTTTACTGGCAGTAAATAGAAAAATGGACAGGATCCACATTGTTTGTGGTTTTTAGATGTGACGCACAGATGGTTGGTGTTTACAACTACACACTACTTTTTCCATGTTATCAAAAAACTAAAGCAAAGAAAATTCCTTTACCAAACAGAAAGAATCAAGGACAGCAGACTGAATGGGCTTCATCTGTACTCTGTCATTTAGCAAATATCTCTCTGTTCCCTTGCTCGCACTTTTCCATTCTTCTTCTATCAGGAAGCCCCTTAGTTTTTCTGTGGGAAGGCCTAGTCATCAATTCTGCTTTGTCTCTGGAGAAAAGACTGAGGCGTCCTCTTGGCAGCATAGTAATTTGTATGTAGGAACGAACACAGCCCAAGATTGTGTTTTTATTCTCCTGTTCTACACGGAGGGTAAAAAAGTAGTCAAACAATAGTTGTTTTTGTCCCCAGGGTTAAATGTATGCACATCAAGCCTCCTCAGGACTTAAAGAAAGTGAAGGTATAAGTAAAAGTGTTTTAGAAACTAATATGGAAAATATCTATTCATTATAAATTATAAAGAGAAGGTCTGAGAAGAAAGTAGCAATCATTCAGAGGTAAAAGTCATCTTAACAGGGCCGTGCTGTAGCTTGGGTTAGTACTTTCACCTAGCCTGAACGGACAGACTCCGAAATCTTGTGAAAAGACTCCACAGCAGACGACTTCTCTAGCTGCAATGAAGGCTGCTTAGAATAGAATTTAATTAAAGCTCCTATAGTTCCTGTAACAATGAAGACGCCAATTAGATGAGCCAGCCATGATGCACGGCAGAGATGCTACTATGTCACATGGGAAACCTGAATAAAGCATTTCTGAGAAGAGGCAGCATTAAATATCAACCGGAAAGAAACTGAATCTGAAATCATCACCGGACGTTTGAACAACACTGCAGCCCTTCCTTAGTGGAGGTGAAGGGAAGGTGAAACTGCTTGTATGACCAAACCAATCCCTCGACTTGAATCACATTGAAATTTAATGGATTTTGAAATTGCCAGTCCATCAAAGGGTAACCCCTCATGACCTTGGGGAACTGAAGATGCTTTGCCAGGAGGAATAAAACCAAATGGAAACACGTCTGTGCAAAAAGCCAATTATTTCCTTCTGCTGCTCAAAATGTTGACAGTTGAGTTCTTATAGCCAATAATGGTACATAAGTTGGATTATAATATTGTGAAAATCTATTACTGTGTTTATTACAGAACCTATAATAACCCTTTATACTCTGGGCAGAAGTCTTACACAACAAGGAATTACATTGAAGTTCACTGACGTTATCATAGTGGGTTCATGAACAAGACCCTTTACCCTCATTGGTACAGGAGACTTTATGGCCAGCCATGAACATTAAGTTCAAAAAAAAAGATTACCATCAAGCTCCTGTTCAAAGTTGCACCTTTTTAATGTTAATACAGGTTTGGGAAAAAAATATAGTCGTATATTTTTGTTTCTGTAATCACGGTCATACCTTTTTCTTCTTTTGGGCTTAGGGAGTAACAATGACAGCTTGGCAGAGATTTAGATTCTATTCCACAGCATCTCAAAAGCATCCCAAAGCCCTAACCACTGTGCCCTCCCTTATCCTCATAAGAAAACAAACCCTTTTTTCAATAAATAATGAGTGGATTCAGTGTCAGCTGCGGATAGAAACCGCTCAGTGGACGACTAAACAAATCTGTTAGGAAATCTTTTTTGACTTTAAAATTCATCACCATTTATGAAGTTCATAAATAATATAAGACATGTCACAATCTTCCTAATTAAGCGTCACGATTATTGGGTTTGACTCGAAAAAAGCTAATGTGGTGGAACAAACCTGAGAGGGTTTTTCATGTGTAGAAAGCGATGTGGGGTGGCATGTAATTTACAGAGCAGACTGAGACACTCGGAAAACGACATTGCCGTGATGAAGGTTGAAACTGGCATGACGCTTCTGATAATGAAATATTTAAAATACGCCCAGTGAATCCGAGCGGCTTGTCCCCCCCCCTTCGCTGGCTCCTTCTGACCGGGGTGAGTTGTGCTTCTGACAGGGCAATTAAATCCTCATTTACATTTTCTCCTCCAGCGTGTTTGCCTGATTCAATAAGCATACAAGGGACTCATACATACGGCAGTGTAAAATAGGGTTGGCTTGATTGGTTCATTAAACTGATAAACTGTGACATGATCGGTTCTTCATTTTTATCCCTGACTGAGCCTGATAAGAAACTCTTCATGGGATTATAAAATTAAACAGATATAAAAAAAAAAACTTCTCTCAACATTGTGTAAGTAAAACGAAGGTCCTGTCCCTGTACTCACAGCCATGCCACTTTAGTTCTGTGCAGAGGATTTAAAGTTAATACTATGGTTTCATTTGTATTTTTCAAAATGGTTCCAGTGAGCTCGATGTATAATATAAGCCTGCATCAGTCCACAAACATTTAAAGGCAAATACCCCTGTTACACACCACACCTGTTACACCCATTCCTACACCATGCAACATCTATGGCTTGGTCGCTCAGTGATTAGGATGTTGAGCTATCAATCTGAAGGTTGGGGGTTCAAATCCCAGGTCCACTGAAGTTACCAATGTGGGTCCTTGAGCAAGACCAGGGATGTTGTGATTAACCCTGTGCTCACCTTGTAAGACGCTTTGGATAAAAGCGTCTGCTAAATGACCAAATGTAAATGTAAAATGTATTAGCACACAGTAACCACACAAAGAGCTCCACACACTTTACAACCCATCACCTTAATCACGCCATGTTTCACCTACAGGTATTACAATTCAACAGAACACTCCTCTGCTACAACTGGTTCATGGTTAGATACTTCAGCAGGCCAATGGGCCAGATTCTTATGACATTCTGCGAATACTAGACTCATGGTAGGTTCTTTCACGCGTGGTCCTCATCCACAAACAGACAGTGCAACAGTCCACTGCCTTCAAGTGTGCTCTTTAAAGAAACCATGAAATTGTCTTTTTATTTTTGTCAGTAGCAGATGAACAGCAGAGCAGTGTTGTGACAGAGTCACTGATTAGGAATGGCTGAAAGAGCAATGCTGTGGGGTGCCATCAATCAAGATGCACGTCAAATCAAATGTATATTTACGTACGCTCTACCGTAACACCAGCAAATGGCTCAATTTCTCTACAAGCTTCTCCTGACAGGAACGGCTTTCCAGTCTTACTGACTCGTGCAACAAAGCACATTTTGACATTGTGGAAAATGTCTGATGTGGTAGCACCTTTTTTTCCAGCCCTAATAGATGGAACGGACTATATGCCACCTAATGAACACGTCACACTTTGTTTTGACATACAAGGACATTTGTGTGTTAGGGATAGAAGCTGGAAAACAAAGCAGGGCCTGAACTGCAGAAAGAAGAAATGAAAAGAATACTTTATCACTTAAAAAAAGATCAGCTGTTACAGTAGTGAATTAATACTATGGTATACGACGAGATAATACCAATAAGACAGACTTATATTACATTCTGCAATATTATCCAGTTATGGTATGGTAGCTGAAATTGTTCTAGTACCTTAAGTACCAGATCCATTCTCATTCACAAAGGAAAGAATGCATTTTCAGAGCACATGTGGTTTCAGAACCAGATATACAGATTACTCGGCCTGGGATTAAGATTTAGTATCATGGCTTCCTATTCTAACAGTGGAATAAACAATCTCACTAACTTACTGACTCAACTGGCGCTGTTCTGTCCGCAAAACTAAATTTTATGTAAAACTGGGAATTAAAGTTTTGCAGAACTGCCACACAAGTAAATGCCTTTCATCTCGCCCACACCATGTGTGTATACAATTTGTGATATGATGTTAAATGGGCACACTATTTGTAATGGTATTTAACTCCTTGGATTTGGCATTGGAACCTGTACTCTGTACTGGAACCTGAGGAAACTGTTTCTGGGCTTTGTAAACTTTTTGTTACTGAAAGCCTTATAAAATATGCAACAAGAAAAAAAGCCTCATCAGCAGTGAATGTGTGTGAAAAGTATTCTGTACAGTAAACACATATAAATCTTCCAGTACAGTCAGGACCACCCGTGACCGCTGCCGATGTGGAACCCCTGGTGTAACTCCCTGGCCCCTCATCACCATGTAAAAGAATGTGGCGCGGTAAATGCCTACAATGCTATAAATTCAGTCCCAGACATTTCATATTGTTTGCCAAATGCACTAAACCTCTTTATTTAATACCAAGAGAAATCCAAGAACCAAATCCAGTAGGTATCTTTCTTTCCTCTGCCCCCCGCTTCTTTGAGGAGAATCTCCAAAAGCTCCTTCTGTCTCTTCTCTTATATTAAAGCCAGTTCTTTCTCTATCCTCTGAGATTCCTGTCATTCACTCACAAAAAAAAGCTTTCCAATCCTAAAAGCTGGTTGCTCAGTGTCTCGGAAGGAAGGACGATTCTATCAGATCTGCATCAAAAATAGCCGCGTTTCATTTTTCATGCAGAAAATTTCTAAAGTTAAATGCAAGAAGCATAAGCTTTCAATACGATAAAAATTCAATCGGCGTGTTTTCTAATACAAATACAAGACAGGAACAAGAAGACACAAATAAATTTAAAAACGAGTCAAGTATACATTAGATGGACAAAAGTATCAGAACATACCTCTTTATTTAAAACATTCAAACCCATTATGTACAAAATCTACACTCTTTTTGTGTATGACTGCATGAACGTGCTCCAGAGAGGGGTAGGTTTAAAGTCACCCACTGAACTACCACGCCCAACCCAAAAGTAAAGGAACTACAAATTAATGCAGGGGGAACTTTAAATGGCCACCAATTTAGAAAAAAAGCCCACTGGGCTGTTTTTGTTTATCTGTCTAACTGATTCTGATTCTGTGTGTGTTTCTTCATGCAGGAGAGATCTGTGAATTTAGGATCCGTGGGAATGAGGATCTGTTTGAGGCTGAGGTGTTAAACAGGACATCAGGTGAGGGAGTGCTTAGAGCTCGTGGTCTGATCGACTGCGAACAACAAAAGGAGTTCAGATTCATCATTCAGGCTTACGACTGCGGAGCGGATCACACCGGCGCCGGCAGGAAAAAAAGCCACAAGTACGTAGAGGTCGTTCATGCTTTGTGTTTTTAGATTAACGTTTCAGTTTTTGAACAGCTGTCAGTAATGTTTAGAAATATGTCTCTCAAGCAAACAACTACGACACAAAGGCCAACGCCAGCAAAAAAAATAATCTACTACTACCCCTCCTCCTACTCTTTACTGAACTCCAAATCTTCATTAACACTTTATTTTTAGAAAGAGATGTTATCCAATTAAAAAATACTGGCTATTGTAGCCTATCTGCCTTAAGTGTTGGCATAAAAGAGATTTTAAAAAGTGTTTTGTTCTTTCCACTGTTGCCTAAAATATTTAAGATTCAGCTTTTCTCTTCATTTTTTTGCTTTTCACACAACTTTTAAAATTAAAACAGGTTTCCAAATCAGGCATTCCACCTCGACATCATCAACCAGCCTGACACTCGATGTGAACCTCACTTGGGCTGTTCGTGCTTAACACCCATCACACATCTGCTAGCTGATTGACTGATGGAATAATTGCAAGCCTCCTCACACGAGAAAGTGTATTTGAGCTTAAAATATCCACCAAGAAGTTTGATGAAGCTTAATTCCTCTAAATAATTAGAAAGGTTTTCTACATTAATCTCTTGGTTTGTGATTTTGTATAACGCAATACAAACTGTAAATGTGCCTGTATGCAGTTTAATGTATTAATTACCGTCATTAATCATCCCTTATGAGGTACAAACAGCTTTTTTTTTAAATCCAGAGCTGTGTATTCTGAGTGTAGCACAACAATGGGTGATGAAGGGGAACAAATAATGCAGCCGTAAAGATTCTCCGTATCATCCTGCAACACTGCAGACAGTGTGAACACGCACACACACACAGGGTCATGCATCTTAATCATATTTTTATGTTTGGTATTTTGTCACACTTGTATAAAATCAAACACAGAACTGTGAATTGTGCAAAATTGTTATGCTTCCTGTTTTGCGCCAACAATTTTGGGGAAAAGGCCCTTTTCTGCGCAAGAATGGTTTTGTCCAATGTGCAAAGCAAATGCATGGCTGGGTGAGTTATGTGTTAATAAACTGGCTTGCACAGCACCCTGCTTTCAACCCCATTGAACGCCTTTGGCATAAACTAGAATGTAATCCAGGGAAAATGTAAGCCAGACCCATGTTGTCCTCACAAATACGCTTCTTAAAATTCTGTGAAAATTTTTTTTCACATTGTCCTAAATCTTGTAGAATCTTGCCTTCTTAAAACAAGGAACGCCATTAAAATTGCAAAAAGAAGACCAGCTTGTAATAGTGTCATAAAAAGCACATGTACACGTCCCAATGCTATAATATCTATTTAGTCCACTTAGTGTGATATATGCGCGCGCGTGTGTGTGTGTGTGTGTGTGTACAATCTATATGTGTGCATGACTAACACTTCATCCACTTAGCTACACTTAATCTAATTATACAGAACTAATTGTGCTCTTTATTTACCCACTTATGAAGTTGGTCTCTATTTTTTATGCTGCTGATATCAATAATCTGATTAGAGACACATTGTGACATTTGTTCTCAGGATAATAAAAATAAAATCTAGATCAATAGCTCGGGACTTACTCCAGTCTATAATGGCAGGGCAGTGGTTCACATTCTTGTGGACGATGTGAACGAGTTCTCCCCGGTTTTCCACGAGCCTGCGTACCAGGTGACCGTGACGGAGGGCAAGATCTACGACAGCATCGTGCAAGTGGAGGCCTGGGATCAGGACTGTTCAGCACAGTACAGTCAGATCTGCAACTATGAGATCCTCACTCACAACACGCCATTCGCCATCGACCGCACCGGTGAGAAAACGTTCACTTCACGCCGACAAAACCATCAGGTGACGAGTTGTCAGCACGAGCTCTGACTTCCAGAAAACCGATGAGACATGTTTTTTCTTTGCTGTTGTATTTCAGATCATTTATTGTTGGTCACTTGGGTATTTCTTTATCCTGGGTTTGGTTTATGTCCTAGTTTAAACTTGTTGAAGGTTGTTTCTGGGTTGTGCTTATAGATTTTCCTGTGTTAACTCTTGTCTGGTTGTGTCCTGAACCCTGCTATGGGCAATGACAATGATTTATGATACCAAGTGGCTGCTAAAATTAGAATATCTGGCTAGAAATCTTTTTTTTTTCTATTCAGAGTTCTCACATAAAAAGCTAGCCGAATATGAAACGTAGTATTGTTAGTATACAGGTCGGTAATTAAGACCGGAGTTCAGAGTCTAATGAAATGATTTACGGAAACATTTAGTGAACAGATCCTCAACAATATGAATGTGGCTGACTTTTTCTTATTTCTTACGTCCTTTCCCTTCTATATTTAACATGTGGAGATGTTGAGCTACTAAAGATACTTGCCTCTCAAAAATATGTGCTTTTAGCTTCTTGTGCTTACGATTTTTCTGCTTTATTTAAAGGAAACATCCGAAATACCGAGCGTTTGAGCTACGACAAGCAGCAGCAGTACACCATTATGGTTAGCGCCTATGACTGCGGGCAAAACAGGGCAAAGGACAGCGTACCCGTCCACATTCATGTGCAGCCCATGTGCAAACCCGGCTGGCAAGGTCAGTTTTACATTTGTGCGTTTTTTAAAATGAAAAGAAAATCTGTAGATGGGATAGATAGATCAAGACTTTTTACAAAGACCATCAAAAACTGAAGTACTGTTCAAATAATCTGTTTAAATAATCACAGGTTTTGATTCTCATAGATGTATGTCTTTAACAGGGAAGGAGAGGTAACTGAACTCTGAAGCTCTTATATTCAATCTTTTTTAATTAGGTTGGAATAAGCAAGTAGACTACAAGCCAGGGACAGGCAGCAAACAGCTCTTTCCCAGAATGCACCTGGAGACCTGTGATGGCCTGTTGTCATCAGTTCAAGTTGCAGTGGAACTAGAGAGCAGCGATACGGGGAAAAGCTGCAAGAGGGAGATGCATTCGGAAAAATCTCTGCAGAAACCCTGCGGTGAGTTCGACCAGTGCTGCCTCACAAAACCAGAATAACGCAAAGATAGCCCCGTGGATTTAAATGTTAGGACCAACAGAAGTCTGAACCATGATGCCAGGATTCCACATAAAGTATAATGTTCAATACTATATACTCACTTACTTTAATAGGTCTCAAACCTGTCTCCTCTGCAGGTGCTTCTTCAGGCAGTATAAATCTTCTTCCCGCCCCCAGCATGTCCACTAACTGGACAGAATTCCTATTGATGGACAGCGGCCCAGACCAAGACCTTATTTTCCACTTTGACGGACAGCAGGCGGCAAAAATCCCCAAGTGGGTAGTTCCTCAGAACCTGACTGAGCAGTTTACAATCGCCACATGGATGAAGCATGGTCCGAGTACTGCACCTAGAGCCGAGAAAGAGACACTGCTGTGTAACTCTGACAAGATTGGTATGATGATTGCTTTTGGGAATGAAAATACTGTTGACTACAAAATGACAACATGGTCTATTATACAACAAAACCATCAAAAGAAACAATGTTTTCTATTAAAATATATGTTTTTATATAGATTTTAGGATAATGTTGTAACATTTAAAAAAAGGCAGTGTAAACTGAGCTGTTTTTTTGGGGGGGCTTAAAAATTTATATATATAATCATATGCAAGTCTCTCTAATTCAACATTCATTCATTATCTTAAACTTAATTCTATAATTGGGGCAGGGGGACAGGGTGCTAGGTTTTTAAATTGTGGTAGGAAACTGGAGAACCTGGGTGAAAACACAGACACAGGGAGAACATGAATATTCTACCCAGGGAGGGATTCCAAATCTGAATCCCCAGCGCTGAGAAGCGAATATAAAAACGTGCTGGTTGTTATGTACAGGCCACATTTACATTAATACTTATTAATATTCAGTAAATAAATAATAATGCATTAAATAAGCAGAAGTTTGTTTTTACTATAGGATGTGTAAACTTTTTTTTTTAAGGCGTTATGCAAAATTATAGAGACGAATGATGAAGCCAGTAAGCGATCATAATTAAGCACCATGGACAGGGCTCCAGTCCTTCGTAGGGCAGACCAACAAACGTGTCTATATCAAGAGACAATTTAGTGTTTATGCTTCCATGTCGCTGGAATGTGGTTAGAAACTAAACCTTCTACTGAGACATAGTGAGAACATGCAAATGCCATGCAGATGCGCTGGGTCGTTTTATTAGAGGACAGCTGTAGCCACTAAGCCATGATTGATGGCTTGCGCTTACTAAATCAGTAAAAGATGGAATTTAACCAGAGTAAAAGAATTTAACCAGAGGTCCATACATTTCTGCTTAACACTGTGTTTGCTAATGTGTTTGAAAAGAGATGAACAGGCACCATTACTCGCTCTATGTGCACAACTGCCGTCTGGTTTTCCTGCTGAGAAGCGACTTTACACAGACGGACACCTTCAGGCCAGCTGAGTTCCACTGGAAGCTGGAGCAGGTGAATAGACTCCATTATCACACACTACTGGGAGTTAATTCCATGTTCTTGTGTTGCATATGTTTAGGTTATACACCCTCGTTTTATAATATGCTAGGTTTTAAGAACACATCCAAGTGTTTTTATTGCTACCTGTAAAAGCTACTCATTGCATCAGACATAAAAAGGTTATAATAGTGTTTTAAGAAACAGCAGCAGGCTGGACCTGACCAGGGTAGACAAACTGCACAGGGTCGTCAGAGTCTGCAGTTTGTCTTCTGCTGGTACTGCTTTAAATACATCAAATCCCAAATGCATACAGAATAAAAAATAATAATAACTCGATGTATTTCTTTCACATTTCCCTCTTAAACCAAACTGAGTAATGAGGTCATGACTGATGGATGAGATTCAACTGGCTGCAAAGCTTGAATTCAAGTTGTGATCTATAAATATAGTTTTTAATTTATTTTCTCGTTTTTAAGTTTATTTATTTATTTATATAGTACTTTTTTTACATTAGTACATTGTCTTAAGGCAGATTTACAGTGTTCTGTGTCTGAACCCACAAAGAAAAAGCCGAAATGATAACAGCAGGAAGAAAACCATTTTTAGTGGAAAAACCTTGTGAGGTGCAGGTAACGTTTACAGTGCAGGACACTAATGTACAGATTGTGTATATGAATCATTCATTCATTCATTCATTATCTCCCGCTTATCCTCTATTAGGGTCGCGGTGGGGTTCCCCATGCCCATCCAGGGGAGAACATCTCGGGCGCTGGGCAGATAGACCCAGGACAGGGCGCCAATCCATCGCTGTGTATATGAATCAAATTTCATTAAAAAATAAATAAATAAATTCAGTTCAGTAAAAATCCCTCTCCAATAAAACATTATTCTGATAAAAATCAGGGTTCTGTCAGTCAGTCCCGAGTGTGTGGTGTCAAAAACTTCAATCATCCAATTCCCGTTAATCCTCTGTGGAGATGAAAGTTCCTGATACCGAACTGTAAACTATCAAGAGCAGAGCAAATGTCCTCCATTTACACATCTTGGTGATTTTAAACTAATAAAAATGTTTAAATAAATAAGTTAGATTTATTAATTAAATTCATTATATGCTGTTTTGTCTTTTTCAATGTACAGATCTGTGATAAGGAGTGGCACTACTATGTGATTAATGTGGACTTTCCTTCTGTGAGCCTTTTTGTGGACGGGGTGATCTATGAGCCCTACCTAGTGACCAATGACTGGCCTATTCAGCCCTCCCAGATTGATGTTCAGCTCACAGTGGGAGCCTGTTGGCAAGGTCTGGAATGGAATGGGATTAATCACTATATAACATGTCTTAATATGTTTATTAAAAGGTTATATATACAGATAACCATCATAATTATAAGATTTGGTGTGTACTAATGGGTGAATATATTTTTAGCTATACAGAGACAGATATTGTTGGTTTTGTGTCCTGTGTGACGTTCTGATGAAATGCAGGAGGAGAGGTGAAGACCCAGCGCTTTAAGCAGTACTTCCGTGGAAGCCTATCTGGACTTATTGTGCATCCAGGAAAGATGGAAATGCAGAAACTCATCTCCTGTCTGCAGCTCTGCAAGGAGGGTCTGGATATCACCTCACTGCAAAGCCTAGAAAAAGGAATCAAGGTATGTTCTCATGAAAAATGGGCCAAGCCCCCACAATTGCAAAAGAAACACAACATTTACTATTCATTAGCTGCTATTTCAAAACCTTCGGTTCTATTTTCAACATTAAGTCTCTTCATTCATTAGAATAGACATTTGGCATTCCACAAGGTTAACTATGGGGCCCTTTCAGGTTTATGATTTGCGTAGTTTATTATGACTACATCAAGAATTTTTTTTTATTCTTGTCAGTTCCACTTTAATCCAGCTCAGACTGCGCTCGTGATGGAGGGGGATGATGTTGATAGCATGAACTCTGCCGTGTCTAAGGTCTCCTACATCAATATGATGCAGTTCCCAACAGCAGGCCTGCGGAAACTTCGTATAACCACTAAAGTTCAGTAAGTGTACCCACATACGACACCGCCATGAGACGTTCAGATACAGAAACCATTGAAGTGGAGGCACCTCTAAAGATAAACCACCTTACAGACTTGTTGATACTATTTTCTGTCATTTAATTCCACTGTATAGATGTTTTGGTGAAGACTCCTGTATCTCAATCCCTGACATAAAGATGATGGTGCTGGTGCTAGAACCCGGTGAGCCACGGATCAGCATTGTGGGTGCTCCGCTGCTAAAGGTGCCTACTGCCGATCTCCAAAATCAAGCGGGAGTGCCATTGTTCAAACAGATCCACATCAGCAGCGCTGCAACCAATAATGAGAACATGTTCAACTCAGGTAACCACAGGACTGTGACTCTAATCATGTTCAGGCAAGTCAATGATCATTAGAATGGAGAATGTGAACTAATTGCTTTGTATTGTATTTGTGTGTGTGTGTGTGTGTGTGTGTGTGTGTATACAGGCCTTAGACCCAACACTCTGGGGGATATGTATAACCTTGATTACTGTGATGTGTTAGTGATTGGGGAGGAGCTGAACCCAGAACAGGAGAGTCTACAGATCCTGCACAGCTCACTTTTGGGAAAACATCTCTCAGCTACCAACTCCACCTCTGGGATCTCCGTCTACGGTGGGCATCACCTGAGCTCAGCCTAAAAACAAGAAGTGAACCTTTATGTTTTGTACGTGCAAAATCGGTTACGTGAACAAAAGCTTCAAAATTTAAGCATTTGAATGACAGACTTCTGGAAGATTTTGTTATTTGCTATTTTAAGGCATTGTTCACTGGTTTTTCATGCAATTTTTAAAATGTTATTTAAAAATGAAAACGTATGCGTGTTTGTAGCTTTAGTTCGATTTACATATCTATGCAGAAAAGGCTCGCTCAGTGGTTTCCTCTTCATTAAAAGTATGGTACGTGTCTCAACATTGACAGATGGCCTGCATGTGTTCGTGTGCATTCTCAGGCGTGGAGTCCATGGCGAATTATGAGCTGGCCGTCAGGCAGGTGAGGTATCGGAACTGGCACCCAGCCGGCCTCTCGGACAGAAAGTTCCGCCTCAGTTGCTCCGAACTCAACGGCCGATACACCAGCAATGACTTTGACCTGCAGGTCGGCGCAAACGCTGGCACACCAGCTGAGCCTTTTTACGTCTCTTACTTCATTTACTGTTTCTTCTCCTCTCGCTTCTCCAGTCCATCTCAATTGGTAACAACAGTGCGACTGTAAAAGCTCCCAGACAGATGGTTCAAATTTGCGTTCTGTCAAATGTCTACCTCGCACAGCTTTCGGCAACTGTCAGTGCCATCTGTTGGGTAAAACCTTTTGTCCTGTGTTCCATACTTTCAGGTCGAGATACTGCACAGCTCGGAGGTAGTGAATCATGTCAATCACATGGCGGCGCCATCCCATTACGTGAGACCTGTGCATCAGCCGCTGGTGGTGTACGCCAGCTCAGATCACATTTCAGGTGCAACTGACAATACAGCAGCAAAAATATGTAGACAATCTTCCTAATTTTTTAAACATATCAGTATCAGTAAAGGTGAATACTATAGCATACAGTGCCTTAAAACGATTTTAATGCTTCTAACTTTATAATGTAAACTGAGGTGTAGTGTTTCATAAGTCTGGTGTGGCGGAGCTTCAGAGTCCTGCACTGAAGCACTGACCTTCACTACATCAAGGACTACTGCTGTAAACTGAAATGCCAATGGCATTTGACTAATTAAGGAAGAAGAAGAAAAAAAAAACAAATTTAGACATGCTTACACACCTCAAAATCTACTCTAATGACAATTTCATATTTAAATGATAATTTAAATATGAAGCTCTAGATACTTGTTCAATAAGAAGCTCTAGATACTTCAGCATCAACATATCATATTCATATGATATATATATATTCTTAGTATTTTTGCTTTGTTTGTTCTCCATCAGGATCTGATATCCCATTAAGACATTCACACAGACATAGGTTTCTGTTCTACACCTGAATATAGAACCCGAAAATAGACCTTCAGCATAAACACAACCACAGCTGAGACACTCCTGATCTGATGCAAGGGCATAAAGAACTCAGATTGCTGCTTGATGCCAACGTGCACCAAGACGGGAATGTTATTTTACCGACACCGTCTTCACGAATGTTTGGATAATTTGCATTAATCAGGTTACTTTGCTTTTAAATGCTATACTTATCACTGTTCTCATCATCACTCGGTGTCTATGGAATGATTATGATTTCAGGTGCACCCCCAGCAGCCACAGCGGTGATTGCGATCTGCATTGCCGCTCTGGTGGCCATCGTGGTGCTGGGCATCTACCGCATTTATACCACCCACCAAGAAGAGTCTAGAGGAGAAGAGGATGTACAGATGGACCCAGAAACAGAAAAGTCCACCCTGACCATAACTATTAACCCTATGGAGGTAAGACTATTTTTTTTTTTAGCTAACGTTGCTATTTTTTATTCTATACAAGGTGCTAGGTGCTGATGCAGCACATCAGTTGTCTGTAATTTCTGATTGTGAGAAGTCTTTTGACTCAGTGCTTGTAAAAGAATCCAGAAATGTATACTTCGTGTCAGCCAGTCTAATACACTCTTCACCAAACTAATCATACGATAAACAATCAATTTCTGTTTTGATGTTTAAAACAGAACGTGGACGGGCCTCAGAGTGTGAGAGACAGCAGGGAGGAAGACCTCGATGATGAGGAGGACAAATGCGAAGAGGCGGATGAAGAATTAGAGGACGTTCTGTCCTGCACAGAATCAGAGTACAGTGAGGATGAGGAGCCAGCAGAGGATGTGCAGGGGGGCAGAGTGAGGGGTATCCTGCACTGGGACCCTGCTTTGTCTTATTAACACTGATATGTAAGACGAGGAGTCCCTCTGCTGTTCGTCAGTGGAATTACATCACGCTGGCTTTTTCTTAAATTGTCTAAAATCGTTTGGTTCTTTCTATAATTAAATAGATCATTTATTCTAGAGTTTTGGCCTTAAATTAAGAGGTTTTATTTAAATATAATTAAAGAAAAATTAAATATAAATATAATTTTAACAAACATTAGTCTAAATATTGTGTTATGTTAAACCTTATAAAACCAGTCAATATTATTTTTATTCTCAATACACAGATGTTAACTAATATCCAACCAACTAACAGAAACTGAACCGGGTTGCAAGTAATCAACACTGATTTATAATCAGTGGAACAGCAGATTTTCATTACACACCAAATGTAGAAGTCCTTAACAGAAGATACTAAAAACTAATTTTCTTAAAAAAAAAAAGTAGTACTTTACTAAGAACTTAAATGTACTTAAAACAACCTTAATAAAAAGTGCTGTTGAAAAATCCACTGTTTGCTAAATTTGGGTAAATTCTCCTGTAAGAGTGTGAAGATGTTCCCTGCAAACTGATACAGTCACAGAGACTTTTTAGCTTCTACCTCCATTAAAATTAAAAGTTAGTTCTTCCAGAAGTTAGGCTTAGCCTACTGAAGAACGGAAATGCTAGCAATTTGACTTCTTCGACTTCTCAGAATAACTGTTTTAAAATTGACAGAAATTTCTTTTATACTTAGTTCATACACTTACAACAACAAACCGATTTACAGGTAAAATAGTAATAAGCTCAGATACCATTTTTTTGTCAATTGTTTCTGGTTTTTCTTACAATATATATTTTGAGACGCTTATCTAAAAAAACAACGTCATAAAATAGTGTTCTGTTTCGATCATTAAAACAGGATGAGACGTCATGTAAAAAGTTTAGCTCATTAGAATTTTTTACAAGTCTGTCGATTTACATGAGAAAGTGAATATTGTTACCAGTCTCTGTTGTCTGTTGTATAATTACATGTAATAATAATTATTTTTAATAATCATCAGTGTAATGTACACATTAAGGCTACAATATGCAAGTTTGGTTGACTAAGTTTAGTGACATGTCTGCTATAAATATGTATTTTTGTTTTCCTCTTAGTGCTCAAGAAAACATGTTCTAAAAAAAGTGAACATAAAAATACACAAATATAAAATTCAATTTATAGTCAGCGGCCACTTTTTAAGGTTCACCTCTTTGTTACTACATGTACTGTCTATTTTATCGGTTTCACTGACTATATAGTAGGACTTAAGTCCATACTTTCTTAGTACCCTTTACTCTGTTCTCTGATGTTTGATGACTTATGTACCCCAACCCAGTCAAGCTCACCACCACTGTTAGTGTTACTGGAGCACTGAAATCCACCACCCAAAAAACACCTGGGTAGTGACATTCAAAAAACAGAGTGAAGGAGACTGACAGCATGCAGCAAAACTGATAGACGTTAGGACGAATAGGTGAACTTAATAAAATGTCTGGTGAGTGTAAATTATAATATTTTAGAATCATTAAGATAATAATGTTGAAGTTTTGTGGGCTTAAACACATACCACAGATCTAAGAAGACTAAAAAGCTGTAGGTTGAGTTAATTTAACAGCACTTCTGTCTCACTCCGGCTATAGTTCTTATTTTACCAGCTTTAGTTTCACATTATCTTGGCATCTTGCCACTTTTAGACATGCGCCAGCGTGTTATGTGATGTTTGGGGGTGTTACACATTTTAATATGAAACAATCTCCACATGCCTCCAATTTAAGATCAAGTGGGGTTTATAATGAAGCATCAGGGTCTGTGCAGATAAGACGCTGAACAGCAGTTGGCGATTCTGGACTGATTTTAGTTTGACTTCTAAAGGAAAGTTGTAGAAAGAACAATAAAAGAGAAACTTTAGTAGAATGTTGCTGCATGAGGTTGATTATACCATTCTGTGCTCACCTAACTAAATGGTCCTGCCCTTTATACCTCAGACTCCTTACCACATGAACGTTGGCATGACAATTTAGTACTAATAAATAATTATAATATGTTGAGGCTATTTAATTTCACAGCCTTTTATTATTTATTTTTATATCATACTTAACCTTAATCTGTACCTTCTTTAACAATAAAATCCTTAAATTACATAAACAAAACTATTTATTGTTTAAATACAAAGATTATTAAAAACAATGTGATTTCTAGTTTCTAAAAAAAAAGTTAAACCTTTGTGCCCTCACTCTCCCCGCGTTATATAGTATTTTATACCTTTTATTTGAATCTTTAATTCTGATTATATAGATTTGAAATTAGTTCAAAGTAATGCGACTTTCACCCATGTACACCTTTTTAAATAATGAATTTACAAACAGAATGACACTTTGGTATGTCTTAAACTTTTACCACATTAATAAACCCGTCTGCATCACTCCCTTTAAGCCAACAGACCGCTGAGACGGGTCATCATTTTGTAGTAGTCACATTATTTATATTCATCTATGGGTCTAAGCAGAACATAATTAAGGTGATTTTTTGCAAAACCTTATTAATCTTACGAGCATAAAAAAAATAATAAAAACTACAAAAATTATGCATTTGTGCAATAATTAATGCACCTAACGATCAGTTATTGTCATTAATTCATTAGGTTAGTTATCTCGCTTCCTTTAGGATGTTCAGTGAGAAAATTTGAATACATGTGGCCAAATGATGAAAGTTGTTTGCAGTGATTAAAAAATCATGAGCACAGACTTTATAGCTAATTGAACATGAAACACAGTTTGAGCAAATCCTTATACATATTTGATGTAAAAGGAAATTCGTCTTACTCAATAGTGTCTAATAGTCTTAGGAAATTAGACACCATCGGGTCAAAAGTACTGGGACACATCACTTAGTCATTAAAATCAGATGTTTGTTTAGTCCCATTGCCAAAGCTGGTTAAAATCAAGCACATAGCCATGCATTGTGGACAACTGGATGTCTTTGTAGGAACAGTTTAGGTAAATACCAGAGAAAGGAAGGATCTTTGTCCTTCTAAAGCATTAGGCATGCAGAGATTTGCATTTTGTTCTAAAAGAAACAGTTCATTAAGACTTGCAAAAATATTGTCCTGCATGTTTAATCAACCACAAAATCAGTTTTACGACTTCTCAGCTGAAACAAAAAGATTTTCCAAAAATGTGTTTTTAAAAATATCAGTTACAAAAGTTTTTTTTTTTTTTAAATGTAAAGGCAATCTTTTAACAATTGTGACTTTAATACTTGTGTTGTAAGAAGTCGCACCCTGCATGCTTATAAACACGTTTGATTCGACTGTATAAAAATGCAAAAAAGATATGAAAATCAACCTTAAAATCTTATGTAAGACTGTCATTGTATATAAATTCACTCCTTTTTCATTATTTTGTAAAGATTTGTATTTTTTCCTTCTTTGCTGGTCACTGCAGCACTTTCTATACACTGGCCAATAAAGACATTCCTTACAAAACCTTTTTTTTTCTATGAATTTTATGTCTTGTTTTATCTGTTGACCTGGCGAAGTACATCAGACTTTTCTTTACATGATTAGTATTCCTAAAGCACACTACAGTGTTTTAAATATAAATATCCATTAAAAATCTCTCCTCTGATTTAATTAGCATTTATTGGACACCAGTCCATCACAGAGCAGACAAACAAATGTACACAATTCAGTATCTCCAATTTACTCCTTTTACATGCCTGTGGAATTTGGAAAAAAAAATCTAATCTAATCTAATCTAAGGATTAAACAAAATGACTGGGAGAACATACAAATTCCATACATACAGGCACAAGGCTGTCTACCAGGAAATTAAGCATTGGGGTAGGCTCCAGCACTTGCCATATTTAGGATAAGTAGGTTGGATGCATAAATATAAAAAGGTAACATATTCTCTAAAAACTTAATGTTGAAGTTTATAAAGTTGAAGTTTTTTTTTTTTTTACAGTGATTTACAGACATACAAAAGCCACGGCTCCAAAAATGTAATACACAGCATTTGCTAAATGATCAAAATCAGCAAAAATGTGTCAAGCAACATGTTCCCAAACTTTCACAGAGAATCGAAAGGTGTTCTGACTTTTACAGCACACTGCACTAGTTATACTTATAACAGTAACGTACTCAAATGTACGTGTTCAGCTTTATAAGCATAATGTTTACTCGCAGTGATGTCATTTTTCTTAATTCAGTGAATGAACCGAGATGCTGAGCTTGTATGGATCCATACATTCCATCTGGGGGCAGCAGAGAGTCACAGAAGCTTCTTAAAAACAATAGTGCTGACACGAGAATGCTGTCTGTTCACACAAATGTTATGCAGTCAGTCATTTCTGACCTTCGTTTAGTTGATATATAGTACATTTTTGATTTGTAAGCTGAAAGGATCCCGATTTGCTGAATGTATTTGACTGAAAGTGGATGCTGAGCTCCTAACATCTGTTTAACAGCTAAAGTAATAGAGCTATTAAACCTGAATTACCTGTTGTTTTTTGGGGCGACGAAAACTCATTACATGAGCAAAATTATGCTTCGCTATTATCATCAGTGTTGGATCTCACTGAACTGCACGCAGCGGTGGAATACTTAAGAGATTTACCACTAAATGCCTGTTTTGCCCGAAGCAGGAGAGGAGACCAGCTGTGCAGAGATAAAGATAAACATAAAACCCACCATCTGATACAGAATGAGCGTTTAAAAGAGAAAAGAAATGATTAGGTTTAAGTAGTTAATGAAACGAAGTTGATTTGAAATAAGGAGCTTTGTTACATCCCTATATTTTATTTGCATGAATGAAGGTGCAGATATGTGGAAGGCAATAAAGCAAGTTCATTTACAATGCAAATTTTCAACGGTGCTTTACAACACAGCAACACTAATGAAGGAAACAGCTAAGACAAAAACATGCCCTCTTTAAATTCAAATATTTTTGAATTACTTGCCCAAAAGGCTACTAACACCACAGAAAGCCATGACCTAGAGTACAACCTTGAGGAATCCTACATATACACCGACCAAGCATAACATTATGACCACTGATATCTTTTAATCATGCCAGTAGGTGAGATATAGATCATATTGGGCAGCAAGTAAACATTTTATCCTCAATGGTGATATTAGCATCAGGGAAAATGAATGAGCGCAAGGATTTGTGTGAGTTGGACAAATATCACATCGTGAATGCTAAACGGCTGGGTAAGAGCATCTCCAAAACTGAAGCTCTACTGAGGTGTACCAGTCCCAAAATCAAAAGTGGCCGAGGTCACAGTCACGGGAGGCCAAGAATCAGTGATACAAAAATGGTTATATTAAAAAAAAAAAAAAAAAAAAAAAATTACAATGATCGAAATGTAGACTTGCCAGCCAATTTGTCCTGATCTCAATCCAATAGAACATCTAAGTCTAAGTAATGTGAACTCTGTAAACTTACAGGAGTTTAAAGGGTATGCTGCTAAAAATTTGGTGACAGATACCATAGCACACCTTTAAGTGTTTAGTGGAGTTTATGACTCAATGGCTCAAGGCTGGAATATTAGGAAGGTGGTCACAGTGTTATAGCTAGGCGGTGTAGCTTATGATCTGTTCTCCTGGAAAATTCCTGAATTTGTGTAAATTTGCATGTTTCTCATTCACGAGTGGATGCGTTTTGCATACAGTAAATGAAAGACAAATCATACACAACTACTTGTTTTCTACATGGTTCTCCTCTGAGAACACTCATTTGTTATACTCTGGTATAAATGTTAGGTACTCATAAACTGAGTTTAGTAAGTTTCTAGGTTACTTTCAATAAAGCAAATCTACTGTATATACTTATACAGTGTTCTTATTTGTTTAAAGGTTGTCTCGCAAAAGGCATTTAACTAAATTTAGTTGTTTTTAACTAGCTAACAAACAGCTATTAACAGTTTAGCAGAATTGACAAAGAAAAAAAAAATAATCGACACCTTGAAACCTTAAGTAATGTAATTAGTCAGTTGATCAATAAATGCTCATTTACATAAGAATTGAATCCATTGCATCTTCAGTAACGCAGCTGCCGCTCTGCACAGTGATGAGGTCGTCTTTTACTTGATTGCTCTTTCCTTTTTGTTTTTTATGCATACAGTTAAGATTTTATTCAAAGTTAGTTTGTTTGACCAAATGACTAACTCACACATTATGAGGACATTCCGTTGGGTCAGTGTATGAACATGTTTCCTAATTCATTTAAAATGACATTCAGCGGTGACTTCTTTCTGTATTAGTTGTGAATATAAGACATATTGACTGTTTATATAAAGACTTTCATATAAAGACTTTGGCCTCCTGACAGAAGCGCTGTGACTGAGTCAGGTTTGTAGGCCTCCGAGCGTACACACGCTTTTTTTCCAGATCTGCTTATACATTTCTAATAGAATTAGGGTGTTGGCTTTTATAACCTAATGTGTTTTATGCAACAAAATCCACAAATGTCAGGTGGAGGCATGAGAAGATTACAGATTTTAAATGGTTCAATTATTGTTTTAGAAATAATCACGATTATATAATTATTATGCAATTATCAAAAAACTTGTTCTCAAAACTATGAATATGTAAAATACATACAGCTAAATCGAATAAATATCCTACAGATTATAAAGATTATATAGAAATTGACAGGTGTGTTACACATTAAACATTACAGTTCATTTTAACCCTGTTATCGTTACTCATTATAAGATGGCTGGAAGTTTGTCTTTATACTTATTGTTTCCTGTCATTTTTGCCCTTTTCGTCTCTTCTGCTTGTTTGCCTGTCCATCCAAAGGCCATCAAAATGCAAATGGCGCCCTTGCCAGGAGCAAATGAGTTTGGAAGTGGTGTCTCGTCTTCCCGCTTACTCTTCTTTCCTTTGCCAAATCATTCTGGCCCCCTTTTCATTTATGTGAATTAATCATGCCTGCAGGAAGAAGATCTTGCCTGTTTCTATTACCTACACTTGATCTTCTAAAGGATTTTTTTAACTGACCTTGTTATTTGAGGTTCTGTACAGACTGAAACAAGGGCCAGTCTGCTTTATTAATCCAGTCATTAAGGTCAGGCTACGATTCACATCGTGAGTAAGCCCAGAAAATTGTGTCCCGGCTGCGTGAGTCATATCTCCTCTGACTTCAATAGCTTTTCTAACTCCATATTCATAGAAACTGTGTCAGTGGAATTAAAGTGCTCAGGTCCTTAAAGAAATACAATTTTAAATTTTAAATCAATAATGGCTCCAAAGCTATTGGCGTTTTCTAGGGTCATTTTAGAATATACAATGTGGACAAAAGGTTTGGTTAAATGTTACAATAAAAAATAACAGACAAAGGAACGTCCAGTAGACACAACACACTTTAGATGCCATTTGTATAGCTTCTATTGTAAATTTCGATTTTGTGGAATTGCCTTCAGAGTAGCAGACAAAACAAAACAAGACAAGACAAGACAAGACAAGAGTATCTGAATCAATGAAATGTCCATAAACATTTATTCCTTTCAAATCAAGTTGAGAAAACAAAACAAAAAAAGAGCGGTGTAAGATCAGAGGAGTGAGGTCGGTTGTGACCTTGTTTGTGCTTCTCTTATAAAACCATAGGTTTAGTTTGGTGACAAAATGAAGATGATCTTGGATATCCAAGTTTCATCAAAAGAGTAATGTTAATGCAGCTTTGACTATTAAATACCCTACATTTAAGTCCTGTTCTATGCAAAGCCCCGTCTGTATTACTAAGATCTAAGGCACTTTATATAAATCTTGCAGCATGAACCAGAAGGAATGACCTCTCTTCTAACTGCAAATATCCATAAAACACGACTTGATTAAATGTGGAATTAGGAATTATTTAACCAATTTAAAATGCTGTCTTGAAGACGACATTAAAACAGGACCATCTGTGGCCTGAGGTGGCTTTATGTCTGGCTCTTTTTGAGCTCAGCTGGCCAGGGTATAATACAGTTCCCCTGAGATGGGGCAGGTGCCAGTATTAGCTTATATTAATTGGGATCATTTGTTGGGATGCTGTGTAGGGGTGATAAATCTCCTGCCCCAGGGAGGAAGGGAGAACACACCAGGCTGATGGATGTCATCTTTTTGTCCTTAGGCCATGTGAAGCTCAGCTTCCTAAAGAGCTTCTTTTTTACCTTTTCATAATTATTGGTGATTTTTTAAATTATTAATCAAACTATAGATGTGTATATAGAGTGCCGATGGAACACCTCATGACACAATGTCATAAGCAGATGTATATTTTATGGGAAACAGTACGCACCAAAATAGATCATCTGTGGTTCTCGAACATCCTCACACTCAGCATTACATGTGTATCAAGTGAACACAGCTCAGCTGTCATGCAGACCTCAGGGAAAAGCCCACAACCCACCCTGCCTCTGTAAAACACATGCAGCAGTCTCATCTCCATGCGTTCACAAACACGGTCGCTCAGTGTGTAACAATTCATCTACAACATTCATCAGTAAAACATGAAACTAAAATAACTTGTATGTTAAAGTTGAGTTTAAAAAAAAAATCCTTAATTTAACAATAATATTACCAAGAATTACGCATATTATAAACAAAATACACCATAAAAGCCTTTCATTCATTCATTCATTATCTTCCGCTTTATCCTCTATTAGGGTCGCGGTGGGGTTCCCCATGCCCATCCAGGGGAGAACATCTCAGGCGCTGGGCAGATACACCCAGGACAGGGCGCCAATCTATCGCTGGGCACACACTCACTCACACAGACACACTATATATGAGGCAATTTGGAGAACTCAACTGACTTGATCCATGTTTTTGGACTGTGGGAGGAAACCGAAAAACCTGAAGGAAACCCACTCAGACATGGGGAGAACATGGAAACTCCACCCAGAAGGGGATTCAAACCTGGAATCCCTAGCGCTGAGAGGCGAACGTGCTAACCACTAAGCCACCGTGCCGCATCATTAAAGCCTTGTTTAGCATAAATGTGAATGTGCAAAGTAAATTTAAGGTGTATAAGGAATTTAACAACATAAACTTGTTAAATAAAACATGATTATAATGTGTTTTATGTAATTTCACTGTTTACTTAACTGAGTAGAAATGATGACGACATTAGTGTTCTGTTCAGTGAGCAAGAAAATTGATATCAGCGAGTCTGTTTGCATGCTGGGCTGCTACGCAAGTTCCCATGACGCCATTCTCTTCTCGCTCACTGCTCTCGTACTCTGACGTGTTTGTGTGTTGGATAGTGTTTTGACTCATTGCTTGAGAGTATTAGGGTTATATCACCTTTCACAGAGGAAGTAGCGGTGTGCATTAATCATTCAAGTCGCTCCGAGCAGTCTGACACACACACACAAACACGAACAAATAAATGTGGTCCCATTAGAACCGGAGTTTATCCACTAAAGAGAATCGACTGACTGCCCATCAGTCATATAAAAATGCTAACATCGTTCTGATCTGATGTTGAGAATAAACTGAATGTTCACAGGTATGTGGACGTCTTATACATCATCTTTAAAAATCAACTTTGTGTGTGTGTAAGGAATTGAGTTGAAGGAAAAAGCAACCTCATAATCAATACTCTAATCCATCCTAAATGTGTTATTAGGGTTAAGGTTTGTGCTGAGCGCAGTTATCACATCAAACTTAAAATGTCTCTTTATGGATCCAAGACGTACAGGAATGGACCATTCCCAAAATAATTTCCTAAATTATCTATGCAGGATCCTAATATTACATCACACAGTTTGTAGCTTTTATTAAATCATTTGTGCTCATAAGCTAACAGTTCTTAATCATAAATTAAGTATTCATAACCATAATGTTCACAATCGGTACACTTACAAGATCCACCCCAGCTAGCAAGCAGTTCTGAGGCAGAACTGACCGAATGAAGGTGGAAAGAGAGTTGGCAAATTGGCTACGGGACTCTCCAACACCCATCAACCTAATCCTTTATTCATTCATTCATTCTTCCTCGCCGTTTTGTAGAAAATGAAGTAGGTCAGGGCGTAACAGAGCAAGTACCCACTGGTCTCAATAGAACATCAGGATGATGAAACGTCTTTCAGAATTGAAGTGGGTTATAAAAAGGTACACAGCAGCCGCTTTGGCCTGATTTCTTCATGACCTGATGGAGGTGAACAGATTCCACTTCTCAGTGTTGCGTGTCCTCTAAATGTAGGTTGGATTAGGTGGCGGAGGAAATAAAAACTCTGACCAGAGGGAGAGGATCAGATTCTATGCATTATTTTAAACATTATGCTTCCGGCTGCATCAGACTTTAAATGTCCATAAACTTTACTTCTCAGAATTCCCTTCATTTCTACAACAAGGTTTAAAAAAATTAGCTTTAATTGTGGATAGTATGTGCCATGTCTATCAGGCTGGTTATCAGCAAAACAAGCACAACAGAATAGCGTACTAAGGTTTCGGTTTCCTGAGGCTGGTGGAATCATGTAGTTTAAAAAGGTTCGAATTTTTTAGGAAAAATACATTTTAATCCTTTTAAACTTAACATTTCTGGCACTGGGCAGACACCCAGGATAGGACACCAATCAATCACTAGGAGAACACAGACCGACATTATATATATGTAATTTAGGGCTGCCAATTCACTCTGAATCCATGTTTTTATATGTTTATGTTTTTTTTGTATATATATATATATATATATATATATATATATATATATATATATATATATATATATATATATATATATATATATACACACACATACAAAACATATATATGCGCCCATACACAGTCCTACCTGTTTTCATGCAGTTCTACTAGTGTACATTTACATACATTATATTCTTATTATACCTCCACATTAACTGATGTTATTAGCTCATTAAGTCTCACACAGGCCGGCTGTACAAAAGCTTTTTATCCTAATGCTTGGCTCGGTATGAATATTTTGAGTGTCTGACGTCCAGATGTCTAGACGTGCACTTTGTCCAACTAGCTCCCTCCATCCTATAGTACCATCAAACCATCTCTTTCATCAGTTTCTCCTTGTAAAGGTCATGTTGTCAGGAAGTGTGGATAATCAGTAAACACCTTCATTTTCCTGGTCCTCCAGCTAATTGTATGGGGATTTTTCACCAATCCAGAGCGGGAACAGCTGCCTGACTGTGACCCTGTCTACACTGGAAAACACTACAAAAAGACTGTTTCTTTGCTAAAACATTTGGCTTGTCTCCAGCACCAGAAGCTTGGAGGTAATCGGTACTACACTTGTGAACAAGCCATTATCAGGAGATGTTCACCATCATTTGATTAATGGTTTGATTAATCTGTAAGTAAAGACTCAATTTAAAATAGAGCCACTGTACTGTGAAAAGCACTATTTGGTAAAATAAACCTTCATAGCAGATCAATCCGATTAATCAGTGATGTCTTTAGCAAAGCAATTGCTTATTTTTTAAGCTATTCATCCTGTTTATGGGGTGCTGGAGCCTAACATTGACACATAGGGGAGATCAATTTAGAATTTAACGTCTGTAAAATGTAGAAAGAAACCAGATGCTCCATTTTAAGCCCAAAGACATGGGGAGAACATGTAAACTGTACAAAAATGAAAAAAAGACCCACACTAACCACTTTAGAATTAAAATCCATGACCATGCCACTGTTGTGTTGTGTAGTTAATTGTCCTATGTAGCACCTTGGTTCTGGGGGAACTTTGTTTTGTTTAACTGTATGCTGTACACGACTGTATATGGTTACTAGAACCACTTAAAACACAAAGAGAAAGTCGAAACAACATCTAAAGAAAAAATATATTTATTTAAACACTATAAACTGAATCAGGATTGCAGGCTCAAGTGCTGGACCGATCCACTTCACACAGCCCGGAGCTGTCGAGTGGGAAACCTGATTAACTGGAGCATAGTGCAATATGAAGTTTTATAAATAATAAGACATCTGAAATCCATGGTGTTCTTCCCTGACCCTTTATGAAAGTTGGTATCTGCAATAAAACTGTGTTTTTATTAGACCACACTAAAACTCTGCAACTCTTCAAAATAGGTTCCAGTGGGTATAAAACTATAAAGTTCAAAAGTAATGCACTATAAAATAAAAATGTGTTTGTGATCATGTAGCTTTATAATAACTCCATACCTAAATAAAAAATAAAAATTACAAACCCAGCAGCAAACCAACGTGCTTTATTCTTCTTTCTGGTAAGAAGTGCCCATGTTCTGTCATGTAGCAGCTTGGCTTTTGTTCTTGGTGTGATGCTGGTTGTCTCGTGGAAAAGGCCTTTCAAAGGACCCTGAACTAAACTGGTCTCTGTCCAATGACAGTCTGTTCTTCCCAAACCATTTATAAAAAAATCTATTTAAATAAAGACCAGTTTCACAATAGCATAATTGGCTGTGTCTAATGGGTGAAGGGGCATTTTTCAGCTCCAATTGCCTTTGGCTGTTCCAAGGAGCCAGCACTTAAATGGGATGCTGCAGTGCGGATTCCTCCTGTGTGTGTTTCTATAAAACTGTCTCTGGCGCTTCAGTTTAGACAGCGATAGCATGTGACAGCTGTGGCCCCTCCAATAGACCTTAGTGAATAAAAAAAAAGAATGTGGAAGGGGGTTCTGTTACAGCAAAAAATAAATAAATAAATAATAAATAAAGGTCCAGGTTTCAATTTCAGACAGTTCTTTTTGTGTGGATTTTGCATGTTCTTCTCAGGAACGCTTTCCATCCACAGACCAAAGTAATTTAAATCAGGTGGACTGGAGATACCAAACAGAAAACATTGGAGTGAATGCATTGTGCTGTTGTGATACACTATAGCACATTGCACATGTGTATGTTTTATTGTAAACTGGAAGTATATTTTTTGTATATTATACTGTGTGTAATGTATATGCCTAGCACATTATATTCCTTGTATGTATAATATACAGATCTGATCAATCTGTCCAGGGTACTGGGACCTGAATCGCCACAACAATTATTAGAGGCTAGCTGCTTCTACTAAGGCTTAAGATTTAGTGTCTTAAATGTCAGAAGATACAAGATTAAAATTTGGATTTCCAGCAGAAATAAAAAAAAATGTTTCAGACGTCATTAATGAAATAAAGCTGATAAATGTGAAAAAGATAAAAATATCAAGCCATGTTCACTAGAGTAATCACCTGCAGTTCTGCTTGATGAAGACAAATAGAAACTACTGATGCACTAAAGCTGTTACGAACATAATGAATTGTATGTGAGCTTGAGAATGTCATTACGAGCAAAAGAAACGAGTCAAGTAGAAAATCTTTTATACCCGTTTGATTCCATTAATATTTTACTGAAGGAGTTTGATTTTTAAATATTCATGGTGTTGATTACTCGTTTATCAGAGAAATAAATGCCAGAAAGTCTTTATATTCATGTAATCTTCTAATCTCATACTACAAAAAGAAAGTGTGTGTATTGGAAACAGATCATTCGCTGCCTTCATGTTCACTGATGGACAGACATGATTCCATTTTACGGTACCAACAAAAATAAAGATCTTTTTGGACTTAATGTTATTAGTGTAAAGGAATTCCAGTGGCCTGCCCCGAACCTCTCCCTCAACTTTACAGAAGAACTTTGCAAAGAATATCGAGTTTCAACCAAACCATCTAATTCAGCAGCATTGGGACTAAAAAAATAAAATAAAAAAAACATTCAAAGAGAAAAGTAAAGAGGAATGAAACTGTCTGTAGTGAGTGTGATTTAGAGCTAATATTAGGGAAGTTATGCGTCCTGGTCCTAAACTTGAAAAGGAATACGGGAGTGTCTATACTTTTGGATAATGATACACCGTATAGCCAATCATTCAAATTGATTTAGTTATTTATTGTTGCTCTTCAACAACTGCAGGATGTTTTGTATGAAAAAGAATAAGAACAGACAGACAGGTAATCAGACAGACAGGTAATCAGACAGACAGAGCATTTGTTTGAGTCGAGGCTCCACTTACCTCCTCATCTCTTATGTCACTGACTAATTCAGGATGCACCTATTGATTTCAGCCCAGGTCACCTTTATCAGATAGATGGGGAGACAGAAAGAGAACAAGAACTTCAATTCTCAAGCTCAAACATTTCACAAAACTAAAACATTTTAATGTTAGGTTTAGGTCACTGGCTTTTACTGCATTTCCTTCCACTTTTCTGATCACGGCTCTGACATTTGGTGCCTTTAATTGGAGTCGTATTAACAGCATTCACAGGACGAGTCCAAACAAACAATCCATCTTGTGATCATTCACAGCTTCAGAGGTGGCGGTTCTTAAAATTACTTTAAAGTGGTCAGGTCCTGAAACCATGGATGTTCATTTTCCAATATGTTGATATATAGTTTGTCTTTGTAAGCTTATAAATGAGGGCGAAAGTCCTGTGTGTGTGTGTGTGTGTGTGTGTGTTTGCATTTTCTACACAACTCCAGACCTTGGCTTCAATTACCACAACATTTAACAAATGTGTGGAACCCTGTGGAGTTTTATAGACCCTTTACAACCAACAAGAAGCCAACAATTACACATAATTTAACTTTTACGCCATTCGCAGGAAATGTCATCACAAGCCCTAGCTGAGAAGTGGTTGGTTACACAATATAGGTTGGTGATGGTTGAGGAAAATGTCTAATTTTTTATGTTTTTGTATTTTCTACATTACATAACCTTTCGTTAGCTTTATAAACCAAACATCTGAGGACTAAAAAGATGAAGACTAGTGTGGTTCTTTACATCATACACTTGTGGTGTGACCCCCCCCCCCCAACACACACACTTGACACCCCACCACTCTTATTTAATTTCTTTGATTTCCTTTTTTATTTCTTTCCAAAAACACAACATCTGTTTGTTATCATATTCTATGAATCCTTCTTTCATCTAATAAGAAAACTCTTAGCAGAGTGAAGATCAACACCGGTCCCTGCGACAAAAGACTTTGCACATCATGTTTGATGGAGTAAACCACCACCGCTGAGTCACCGTTGAGCCGAGTTTCATCCCTGATCCTGTGGCCTTTTGTCATTTTGATCAAGCGCAATCCAGATGAAAGAGATGAACAGAACCGTCTACAAAGAGTCTTTTGTCCTTTACTCTCACAGTTGATCTGTTGCTGCAGCATTGTGGATTCACTTTCTATTCACTTTCTATTCTTCATACTAATCTATGAGTCTCATTCTGCATCATTTTTTACTGTATTAGAAACCGTTTCCACTACAAAGAAAAATTAACTTCAAATCCAAATCATAATTAATTATTATCAAACAGTAACAAATGTTGTACCACAACAGTAAATTGCTGAAAATGACATTTACACTTTTATCTTGTGTGTTTTCAGCACTATAACTTTTAGTTAAAGTAGGAAAATACTTTGTTACAGAAGTTCTCATTCTGATCACAGTTCAACATGATTAGTTTCAGTTTCAGTTACGATATCAAAGCTTTTGTTCCACAACAAACATTTCCAGTTACAGCAGTTACAGCCAAGACATGGTGCCAATCCATCACTGGGCAAACATTCACTCACCTAGATGCACACGCAGACTATATTCCCCTTAAATCCATGTTTTTGGATAGTGGAAGGAAACCGGAAAACCCGGAGGAAACCCAAGGAGAGAACATGGAAGCTCAACCCAGATCGGATTGGAACCTGGATCCCCAGCACTGAGAGGCAAACATGCCAACCACTACATCACCATGCCACCCGTATTCTTATTTTCAGTATAAAAACTTCAGCCACAAGGTCCTTCTTTTACAGAATGAAAACCTTCAGTTTCAAATGGTTTGATTCTAATACTGAAGTTATAGTTCTGAAACATTGCTGTTCTAATAAATATTCAAAAATGTTTAATTACACCAACAGTCCTGGTTCCAAAGGTTTAGTACCAGTTTTAGCACTTTGAATATTTTAACATAAATTAATTAGCTTATTCAAAGTGCTTGTGTGAGCAGAAAGCTGTGTACAGTACTGTGTCCTCTGGACTCTCATTAGTACAGTTCTTTATTTCTACTCCTCACATCCGTACATCTCTTTTTGTTCAAAGCCACCTGCCCATCTTATCAATTTTCCCAGTCGTCATGGAAACCTATGGATTCTATCATACTGGGGTTTCAGGGTCATGATGGAAGCTGTGTATTGTTCATTTCCCCTTCCCTCTTATAAAATTTCATATCCTCTTTCTTTCATGAAGGCATGTAAAGACTTTTATGATGACATCCTGCAGCACCTTCTGGTTGGAGCAACAGTCAGCAGGAGACGTCTGCTATTAGATTCTTTAGGTCCTCCAAAACATGGCCAAATGTGGACACACATACTGCTAAGCTATTTTTTTCCAAGTAGCTTAATATCGCAGAACATAAATATAAAACTTAGCATTTCATTAAATGCAATAAAAAAAATATTTGAAAAATCTTTCTCCTTAATCTTGTTTAACTGGCAAAGGTACAAAGAAATGGTGTATATATACATTTAAAGATAAATAGTTTAAATTTAGATGCCACTGTAATGAATAAAGCAACATGGGCTTGTGGAGCACTTTAAAAAACCACTGCCTCAGCTTTAAACTAAAGCTCTTTTTATTTCAAATAATAAACATTTCTGAGCATAAAAAACAAAAAAAGGATAAATATTAAGTTGATATAAAATAAAATATCAGGCAGTTAAAAAGTTTTGTATTAAATGCAACATAGATGACCTCTAAAAAGGTCTTTAGTTTAGTTCCACGGTAGAGTGCACAGTTCTCCTGACTCACTCACACGTTATCAATCCAAACATGCAGATTCAGGTTTACTGCCAGTTCAAGTTCTGTTTATTCAGACTGGGTTAAGAGCCATCTTTAGAGGTGATGCTTGTGGTGTCCTAACCATCACTTGATCAAACCATCGAGCTTCGATTAGATGGGATGCTAACATTCTGTGAAGTAAATTCAGTGCGATGCTGAGAATGAGAGAGGGTGCTGCTGCTGCTGACTCAGGGCAAAGTGACTCGGAGAGGGGCGGTAAATAATGCAGTGCTCGGAGCATGTCCGGTGGTCATTGTGACGTATGCAGTTGTGCGCACGCACGAGCACACACACACACACACACAAATGATTAAACCAAGCATCTTATTTTGTTCTTATGTCCTTAGTCTTGACCAGTGTATATAATACAGTTCATACAACATTTTTTGAAAATTTGCATAAGTATTATTGCGATTTTGCTTTTAATTTTCTTTTTAAGCCACATTTTGTACCTTCCCCTTGACATATGCTAGTACAGGGTTTAAACAGGGTCTAAAGAGTAAATATTTGACACAGAGTACCTGTGCTAGCTGTATAAAGCACTTCGAGGGGATCAGAGTGAATGTGATGGAGGTCATTGGGACTAATACGGTGGTTCTTTTATATTTACATGAGTGGTATATTTTACTCGAGCTACACCGGCTTTCTGTACGGGTACAGAAAATCCATCCAGGAAACACACACACACGCACACAGAGACTAAACATGTATAGTAACTTTAGAAAATGGATGTTGGGTCTGAGGTCACTGCTGTCCTTTGAAGTAATTGTAGACTAAACATCTGAATATTTTAAAGACTAGTGTTCAAGTGTGTTTAAGAGGAAAACAGACTGAGGTAATAGTAACGGACCAACTCACTGATTTAATACAGGTAACCCTCCAGAAATTCAATGACCTATTTTTAGAACTTACCTCATTTCTATCATCCAAGTTAATCTCTCATCTAATCCCATTATCTTTGTTTTAATCCACTATGGTCGCTCAATAAAGGTACAAAATCCTGCTTTTTTTTAATACTGTCATATAAACTTCTTAAGAAAAGACAGATACATCCCTTTAGCCATACAGATGCCCAGACATGAATATTATTTTAATTGAGTATTTGTACAACCCTTCCCTGCCCAACTCACCTCATCCCACCCCATATTAAATCAGATTTGCATGCACTTTAGCACCTTTTGATAATGAATGTGTGACTAGAAAGTATTTAACCACCAAAGGTCAAGTTGTATACACGTGTCTGCGTGTGTGTATGTGTTTGTGGGAAAGCGTATGGTGGTGCTGATAGAATTCATGTGGTGTAGGTGGCCATTCTGTGTGGTGGAGGTCAGATTCAGTCCAACAGCTGCTGTAGAACTGCTGGGTTAAAGGGTCACATGTTTGTGTATTGGGATGAATAAAGGAAGGGGGTGGTGCAATTAAGATAGTAGGGAAGAGATGAATGAGCAATTGCCCATCAATCTAATTAAACCCCTGACCTTCTACAGACCATGTTTGGTTTCAGGTTAACATTTGGTAATGAGTGAGGAAATTGTATAATGTATATTAATGTAAAAGGACAGAAAATTTAAGGTTGTGTGTGCTTAACCTGCAGTGGGCCGTGGCAGCTCAGCGGTGAGAACTGTCAGTCAGGTTAACACTGTAAATAAAATAGGTTTGGATTTTATGATGGATAACTGAGAAACCTTCTAAAAATTGCCCCATATAGAGTGTGTCTGTGTGAGTGTGTGCCCAGCGATGGATTGGCACCCTGTCCTGGGTGTATCTGCCCAGTTCCCGAGACGTTCTCCCCTGGATGGGCATGGTGAACCCCACCGCGACCCTAATAGAG
This sequence comes from Corydoras maculifer, assembly GCA_019802435.1. Classification (NCBI taxonomy): domain Eukaryota; kingdom Metazoa; phylum Chordata; class Actinopteri; order Siluriformes; family Callichthyidae; genus Corydoras; species Corydoras maculifer. The sequence continues at coordinate 1,959,231 of JAFMOD010000224.1, forward strand.
GATAAAGCGGGAGATAATGAATGAATAACTGAGAAACCCAAATAAGAACTAATAAGAATAAATACTTTGTTTTCAACAAATAATTTTTTTTTTGTTTTTGATCATTTTATGAGTTGCACAGACAGCACCTCTTTGCTTTGCGTGTTGTAAACTGATGACATGCAAACATTCAGATTTTTTCCCCACTTTCTGGCTGATGGATTTTCAACGATCTGACATGAACACCTTCTAGAAACAGAATGAAAATGATTCAACATTACAGACTAACTTGAAATGTTAAGACTTTCCGTACTGTTATTTGCCCAGGTGTTGTTGCTTCTGATGGCTGGTGTCTGATCCGTACTGATGTCAACTGTTTGTGTTGGTTTGCGTTTGCGTGAAGCCTGATAATGTTTGTCATGTCTGGGTTTGTTCAGTGTGGTCTTGAAGTTTAGAATACATTCGGAGGTCAGTGATACATTTGTGTTAAACTACATCTGGTTTGTGTTTGTCTGTCTGTACCTTCATGTGCTTCCAGTCAGGTCATGCGTGTGTGGGTATGGTATCCTCTGGGGGGGATTATTTTAAAATAAGCATCAATACTGCTTTTTATATAATATTTAAAAAATGTCTATTGGTTTATAATAGAAGGTCCAGCACGGTGGGGTCTGTGACAGGAAGATGTGATGGTGCATGTATCTGTAACGTAATAGTCTGATGACAACAAACACAACTCCCATTCTCTGCGTCACAGTGTGGCCGACTGGGTCATTTCAGTTGTTTGTGTCAAGATGACCTCAAGCTGAAAAGGCCCATTTAAAACCAGAACTAAGCAAACTATGCATGCAGTTGAACAGACACACGTGTTTTTTTTTAAATATAAAAAACACTGAGCTCACACGAGACAGACAAAGCGACAGTGTCAGCAGGATTACAGCCCAAGTGAGAACACAGAAATACTGTGTTGTGGTTTCACCTCTCTGAAAGGTATAAAGATGGAATGAGGGCGCTGTTAGTCTGTAGTGGTTACATAGTCAAATCAACATTTTTGTAAAAGAGCTTTGTTTTACAAAAACACCCCATGATTGTGTTGCTCTGGCTGATGCGTCTTTATACCATTCTTGTAGACTCTCTATGTAAGAGAGTATTTATTATGGTCTTTAAAAATAGGAGTTGGTGTATAGTCATGAACCTAATGTACAAAAAAATAAATAAAAAAATCAAAAAGTACTTTATAGAAAGGAAAGAATTTGGTAAAAATGTTAGATGACAATTTTTATTCCATGTTTTATTTAACAGTAAAAACTGAAAACACTTCAAAAAGAATCCTTTCCTTTTTTTTTCTTTAAAATAAAAGGCCTTTTCATCCAAAATCTTAAACCCTTTAACAGTCAGTTCAAGGTGAGAATAAAGTGCCTTCATTTCACCTCACAGTCATGTGAAAAAGGTACAAAGGCTGACTCGGGAAGTCATTGTTCTGCCATTATAATGTTGTCTCCTGCCTTCCTGCACCCTAAAATCTTCAGATTACAAATGATTCAATTAAATTAGATACTGAAATGCAATAGAAATAAAGCATGCACTCAGTTTTGATCAGTGTAGAATGGAAACGGCAGCAGAAATAGGTGGGTTTTTTATACTTCCACTCTACATTGTATTAAATGCACATAGTTATGTATTGTATAATATCCTACAAGCTTAAAGTAAGTTAGACAACTAGGCCATCAAATGCTGTCTATATAATACACATAAAGGGGGTAAAAGGTTTTGTGATAATGAAGGTAATGTATCATTAATCTTCATCATGAGGGTTTAGGTCCTGACCCCGTCTTACAGCCGCTGGGCGTGTTCACTCTTCTTGCTGCATCATGTTTCTGTTGTAAACGGCTACGGGTAAAATTTTTTGCTAAATACTGTAATTGGATAAAATACAGCTTCTGCATGAATCTGCTGTTTATCTGCAAGTTATACTGCGTGTCATTAATCAGGACGCCCTACGTAGTCTGACTGTTTTCTTCCATAAGGTACTGCCATACAGGAGGCTATACGAGATGTGAACGGGGGTGGATTTAAATGACATGCATGAAAATAAATGCCTCCAAAGATGGGCTTAGTACCCGTTTGATGCACAGCTCAAAAACTGGAAGTTAGAAAGCAGATTTATTAACCAATCATCCGTCTGCATACTACTCAACAATCTGTTCATGTGAGTTTGCCATCTGTGTCACTGGGTTTGATGGTACCCCAATGAGAACCCTCCCCCCGCCCTCTTTTTTTGTCTTTCTACCTTCCTCGTTTTGCTCTACCTCGGTGTCCCCTCTTCACCCACCATGTCCCTCCCCCCATCTCCATCATGGACAATTGGCTGACTTTATCTATGACACGTGCTTTGCCTGAAGGTCTTTGTCCTTCATAAGGATTGCCTAGCACCCATTATCCTCAAGAGTGTGTGTGTGGGTGTCTGACTGGGTGTTGGGGAAACTCCTTTTGTCCCATGGATTAATCAACCCCCATCAGCTCCTACCTACCACCACCACCACCACAATCTCTTCTTATCCCCCACCACATGCTGGTGCTAAAGTGTTAAAATACCATCAAATCAAGCAGTAAACAAAGGCGCAATTTACAGCCTGCCAAGTCAAAGATAGATAACAACTGATAGCCATCTGATTAAAGAATGAAAATAACAACTTTAAATAATAAAAGCCAAGACTGTCACCAATGCAACTAATTCAAATTCAAATAAAATTCAACCCAAAACAAAATTTTGATTAAACATTCAGTAGTAAAAATATATGCACATGTATGTAGGCTTAAGAGATACCTAAATAAAACACACAAAAATACAATTTGAATTCCTTTAAGTGTCCGAAATGTACCAGAGATCAAATGTAAATGTATGAAAAATGTATGTATGACTTCCATCATGCATTAAAATTAATAACATACACAAAGTACTATTTTGTACTCAAAAAATACTCAAAAACTAGTTTTATCAAGTTATAAATCATCTTATGAATCGTGCCAGGGAGCTTTAGGTCGCAAGGCTGGTTCCTTAACCACAAGCAAGTATGGTGGTTGGGGTTGAAGTACCTGGTCAGCCTATAAATGGCACCCTCAAGCAACGGGGTTAAAAGCCGTGTTATTTACAAATTAAAAGCTGTACGTTGTTTATAGCAGATTTATTTAGCTTGAGAACCGTACTTCATCTGGGGTAAATTTGACATGCTCTAATTTCAGATGTGCCCAGCGATGGATTGGCGCCCTGTCCTGGGTCTATCTGCCCAGCGCCCGAGACGTTCTCCCCTGGATGGGCATGGGGAACCCCACCGCGACCCTAATAGAGGATAAGCGGAAGATAATGAATGAATGAATGAATGAATAATTTCAGATGTCACAGCAAAAAAAAAGTAAAAAATAAAATAAAAATAAAAAATTATAAAGTTCTTTTAAAAAAAAATGAAGCTTAGTTCATCAGTCGATAAATATAGGGTTTTTGACAACATTTTCATGTTGGTTTGTACATGAGTGGTGTTTATGATAAAGCAGATAAATAATTAATTAAATGATAAACTAAAATAAATTAATATAGAGATGATATTTTAATGGTTTACAAAATTTTTTACACAAATAAGCCATTCAGTCAGAGAGCAGTGCATATTAAACTGCTGAAGCTGTGCAGTGCTGTGTGTGTTCTCCCGTTTCCCATTCTTGTGGCTGATTGGCTTAAGAAGGCGGGGTTTGAGTCAGGGGTGGGGTGAGGGACGTCCTTTCGCTCAGTGTCTCTTTCTCTTTTGCTGTCCCCTCTCTCACTGTCTCTAGTGGAGTTGAACAGAGGATTACCTTTCACTATGAGGCAGCTCCTGCACTACTGCTCCTCATGCTACGTTTCGTTTCTCGTCTTCCCGTTGACTCTGCCTTCATCAGTGGGCTGAGTGAACAGGAGTTTGGGTCTGGGAGCTTGGAAGGGACGGAATAGCCCTGAGAGGGGGGTTGTGACCAGAGGGTAAGGGTAAGGGGAGGGTGGGTTGACATCCCTTGGGAGAAGCCTCTTTTCTCTCAGCTAAAGCAAGAAGAGGAACGGCAGCGTGTTGGGTTCATCCACTCTCATCATTCCTGGTTCTTCTGCTCTCTGCTGTGCTTTGCTCTTTTTCTACCTGGGACAAAAGTGGACTACTGAAAACAAGACTTCCTCAACTGTAAGCAATGTGCATGTGTGTGTTTGTAAATTTAGAAATAACAATGTCAGTTAGTTTTTTCTGCCACTTACACTCCTGTCACCTCAGATCAACACACTTCAGCATTCACTACTCAGATTATCATGAATTAATTATAAATGCATGCAGACATTGCTGATTCTCGGCCCTTGTGGGCATTCAAAGACATTTCTGAGACCCCCCCACCTCACCTCACCGGTGTTATGATAAATTATATTTAATGTGTGGACTGACCTTCTGTTACCACCAATCATGAAAATGGTAACAGGAAACACTCATTGTGATGTCATAATATTTTACATCCTTGTATGCATGCTCTAAAACTAATATAATCACTGACACACAAATACACACAAACACACACCCCACTCTAAATGACAAGTTTCAAACCTCTGTGTGCTCATGGTACATGCAGCTGAAAGACATGGCTGCCTCCATGACAGCTTATTGTTAGCCATAAGCTACCCAGTAAACATTGGTGCCGGGATGATAATGGACATAGTGTTTATGAATGTCGGTGTAATTTGCTGTCCGTGTATTTACAAATTTACAAATACTCATGCCAATGTATCAAAACAGGTTTGATGTTTAAGGTTTTATTAAAAAAAAAAAAAAAAAAAAAAAAACACTTTATTGTTAGTTATTTAGTTATGAAATTCTAATTTTGCCGAATTTAAATTGAAGTGCAGCGTATATAATGACATTTAAAATGAACCTTAACATGTTGGATATGATTCGAAATTAAATACATTAATTATATAATAATTTCAGCACACAATGAGTATTCAGTTTACTGAAGTGAGTAAATGAACCAGTACTGTTCTATTACACTTTGTGTTCATGGTTTGTAGCACAGCTGGAAGGAAGTACCCCTTTATTGTGTGTTCACACCACAGGAACACGGGACAATTACAGTCTGCAGAACACCCTTTGAGAGACTTCTTTAGCTCTTACTGCAGGGAAATTTCTCTCAACACAGCATTCATAAGTAAAGTAGGGGGGTGCGGTAGCTCAGTGGTTAGGGCATTGGGCTATCAATCTGAAGGTTGGTGGTTCAAATCCCAGGCCCACTGCAAATACCAATGTGGGTTCTTGAGCAAGACCCTTAACCCTCATTGCTCCAGGAATGTTGTGATGAACCCTGTGTTCACCTTGTAAGTCGCTTTGGATAAAAGCGTCCAATAAATGACCAAATGTAAATGTATGTAATGTAATGTAAAGTAAGAGTGAAGGGACTGGTCCATAAGCAAGTACTCATAGGTACAGTATAGTTGAGTATAGTGTTCATAGGTACAATGATCTGCATAACGATTTAGTTGTGTAAAGAAACTTCTTGGTGTTGAAACATGGCTGGATAGTGGAAATAGTCATTTAATCGCATTTAAGAACAATATACAAAACCGTACTTGTACTTAAATTTAAATTTCAACACAAAGCATGCAGTGCAGAGTGAAGCAACACAGTGAAAACCACAGTCACCATCTGAGTCAAAGTCCATCTGATCACTTGGGTGGCTTTCTGTCGTTCGTCAGCATTTTTAGTCTGGTTCAAATGCAAAAAGGGCTCCTTTAAAACCACAGTTCCTTGAGTGCATCCATAAAATCAGCCACAGATCTTTACACCTATATTAAATTAATAAATAACATTAAAGACTAAGGATAAAGTTGTAATATGGAATTACACCAAACTGGTTCTGTGCAGGTTAGTAAGGTTTTATTCCTTGCATAGGGCCACAGGGCTAAACCGGACCTTCCCCAAACTGTTCAGCCAAATATTTATTATTAGCTTTATGTAAAAATCTCCAATGCCCCAGTTTTCTTTACAGCTCAGGGTGAGAAACTCACAACAGTATATGTTTCAGACAGACCTGTGTGTGTGTGTGTGTGTGTGTGTTTTCTCAGCTGCTTTGGCTTGATCAGATAAGGCGATTAGGAAAGAAGTATGTGACCTGCTGCGTCACCACCCCCGCTGTCTGTTACGTCTTTATTCCATCGTTTTGGTCTCTCTCTGGTGTTTACAGACTCGGCTGCTGAAATGAGGTTTAATTGATGGTTGTTTTGTCTGCAGACGTTTCCACCTGCACGACGGAGCTGGTTCAATAAGGTGCCACAGAATCAGCTAATCTGTTTTAGTATTTTGTGGTTAATCTTTGCATTTATTGCAGTTCAGAACATTTCACATAAAAACCTGCGCGACATGACTTGATACCTTTTTCCAAAGTGGTTTCATGGCATAATATTTATCTTTTTTGGCTATGAACAGGGAAACCACACACACACCACACTTTATTACTGCTTTTTAAATCTGATTCCAGTTATTTTCTGCGGTCCTAAACTGGATTTCCAACTGTGGCCATGCGACTTCAAAGCGATCCGTCAGATCAGAATCCGCGCGACTCGTTGCCCGTGTACATGTGTTCAGCATTTTTCTTTTTACATGAGCTAGCATCACCAGAGCGGGGAAAAAAAAACCCAGCATGAACTTGCAGTTCCACAGAGCAAGTCTGCCATTCATCTCCATAATCATGCACAGCTGACAAATTTCACAAACCAGCACGGGGATTTGTCCGGTTTTGACACAAGTATCATATTTTATTGTGACACGGTCGTCTCATGCTGGAATCTGGCTATGAATGCAGAACATGCGATGAAGAGGGTGGAAACATTTGCAGTAAAGAAAGATACAGGACACAAGCATATATAAAATATAAACTGTGAAGCAAATCTTTTCCAAAAAAAATCAGAACTGAGACCTGTAGAATGAACTTTGTTTCACAAGTGAGCCAGACGGAGTCCTGACCTCATCCTCACTGAGCATCTAGACCTTAAAAACAAGCACAAGATCCTAATAACCAATCTGACCTCCATAAGGACTAACAATGTTGTAATGTCACAGTGCATTATAGAAGCGTTTAGAGTGGGAAAAAAGTTGTTCCATTGAATTTTATTTTATATTTTTTACTTCAAATCTTCAGTAAATAATCAACTTAATGTCAGTTTCTGATCCCAGCGTGAACAGCACATGTGTATATACTGGCCTCTCTCTCTTGAGAACTTGTAATACCCCAAGACTGTGACAGCAGAGTGCAATAAGTGCTTGACATTTTACACTTCATCTCCCTAAGCACTTAAAATATGTGGTTCTGAGATGGAGCTTTAGTTTCCTCGGCTCCTGTGCATGTGCGTGAGCGTGCGAGCTTGTGGTTGCCAGAGCTGGAATGTGTTTATGTGAGGCGAGAGTCAGTGTGGTGCACCAGATGGAGCACCAGTAGTTAAGTGTGGGTGTATCAGTCGATTTGGCTGCGAGGAATCTCTTTATTTAATCCCACTACTCGCAGATGAGAATGTTTGCGTGCGAGTTTGGCAGCGGCAGGGTACGTGGCCGAGAATGAGCTGGATATAGGGACCTCTTTATGCAGCCGGTGTAATTTGTAAATTAGTGTGAGTGTGAGTGTTGGACTGAACCTTAGCTGTGCTCCTTGGAGACACGTCGGGTCTCAACACAGCAGTTTAAGGAGCATGCACAGAGAGGTTTGCTTCCGAATTAGCTCAAGTGGTGGTTCAATACGTGTGGGTGTTTTTCCACTGCGTGCTGGAAACTGAGATCCAAAGTGGAAATGCGAGGAAATATAAAATATGGAAAATGTATTTGGAAAGATGGAAAGACTTGCATCTAAAGCTGTGTGTTAACTTTGGCTGAATCTTTTAAAACAGTAATCATATAGTAGGTGATGCACCTTTAGTACTTGGACTCAAGTTAGATTATGTGATGCAAGATCTGGAACACTTGGTGCAGAAGTTGGTAGCTCTTTTAAACATATCTGATATATTTGGTTCCGAATGTGAGGTCTGTGGTACTGGTGGCTTTGTACCCAGTGGATTTGGAGCTTGTGTGTTTGCTTGGTAGCTTTGAAACATTTAAAGTTCAGTTCTGAAATAATCACAATGATGCTGGGATGTTGGCTCTGACGCAGTTCCAGCCTTTACACCTGCAGTCTGAAATTACTTTTACATTTGATACTGAAACTAATGCATAGTTTAACCATTTCACTGGAACAGGCGGTAAATTACACAAGTTATATTGGTCTTAAAACTATTAGTTATGGTCCTACAGTAAGAACGGTCCTGAAAGCTTCAGTAATGGACAGGTGACCTATTCTGCACGGACACAGAAATGTTTTATAAATATTCATTCATTTATTCATTCATTATCTTCTGCTTTATCCTACATTAGGGGGGGGGTCCTCAAGCCCATCCAGGGGAGAACGTTTCGGGAGCTGGGCAGATACACCCAGGGCAGGGCGCCAATCTATCGCTGGGCATTGTATAAATATTGAGTTAAATAATAGTAACACAATCGAGGATTTTCAGAGTTAATCTAGTTGGTATAAATAATAATGCACAATCTCTTACTATCTGTCTTTAAAGATCATTTGCACAACACATTAACTTTGTTAGTCAAACAGAACACCTTAATTTCCAACAATATCATGGTGGTGTTGACAGATTAATAGAATTAGTCTGAGAGGCTCCTCATTGAATCAAAACCTCAAGACAGTTGAATGTCTGTCATCTCAGTCAAAGCAAAGCCCACTGGTGAAATATCCACTACCATCACGTATGTATGCAAAGTCAAACTTCTCCCGGACTAAAACTTCTCCCGGGCTAAAATAATTCACCCTTCATAACCCCAGGTGATTAAATAACAGCAAGAGACTGAGGCTGTCCCTCCTCTTACAGAACCTTTCAAGTGGAGAAAAACAACCACGGTCTCACAGAACGTACGCCCTCTGCCGGGGTTCATCTGGGTCTATGTTTGTGAGCGATGGCAACAATGTGGGTGTTCTTCCAATCAGGGGCAGGACATACAAAGATGAGAAGGTACATGGCTGTTCAATAGTCAGCGTGGCACAAAAATACGGAGGAAAAAGACACGGTGGTAAAGAGAGAAAGTGCTAATGCATGAGAAGGTGAAGAGGGGAGTGTTTAAATCAAATGAAGTCAATAAGTTGAAAGTAAACAACAGATGGTAAGCCCCCAGTGGTGAGAGCCAATAGCATTTAATCCCTCATTTGCGGCCTCAATTTGACACCGATTACACCGTGAAATATGCAGCACATTGACTGTTTCTCTGGTTAGTGTCTTTGTAGAGTTTGGTATGTTCTCTCACTGTCTAGGTTTTCCAGTTTCCTCTCTTTCCAAAATGGCAGTATAGGGACTGATTACCATTAAATCCCATACTCACATACTAACAAACCTAGGGGCAGTTGTAGACTTGTGGTTATGGAACCAGCCTTGCGAACTGAAAGTCTCCAGTTCGATTCCCAGTCCCACCAAGTACTATGGCTAAAGTGCTCTTCAGCAAGGCACCTAACCCCAATTGCTCCCCGGGCGCCGTGTACAGAGCTGCCTACAGCTCTGGGCACGTGTACTATTGGCACGTGTACCAATTACCATCATTGCTGGTTTTATATGCATCGGTTCCATTTGGTGTTTCAGATGAGGATCATTCTTGTGGTCCACTCTGACACTGTTCTTGCCGACGCATTACCTCCAGACGGTTTTGTTTTGTTAACCCTAATGTGACGAATCATCACAGTGTGTAACGGGCTCAGCGGGACTCCCGCTGCACACGTTCTGTAAATGACTCCATTCCTTTCGCACATAGACAGACAGCGCTGGTGCTTGTTCAAGAAATTAGCAAAGAAACAAGTCCAGAGTCTTTTGGAACTCTTAATCTTGTGTGAATATATTAACTGGGAAACAGTTTTATTATTGTACACGCAGCTAAATAAATCATATGTTAAGTACAGTTAGGGATCTAGAATCCGTGGTTTATTAATGTGCTTTCCTTAGAGTAGTTTTTTTCCCACTTTAGTCTAATTATATCCACTTTCCAGCCGTCAGCACTCCCACTCTTACTCCTACTTCCATGTCGAAAGAAAGATGTGCATTGCTGACCGCTTCTTTATTGCCAACCCAGTGGTAGGGTTCTGCAGTAAGCTGTAAAATATGCTGTCATCATCCCCACAGACTGAAACTACATTCACACACATTCAATTTAAATGATCTGCATGTAGATGACTGTTCTGGGAGAAAATGCAGATTTCTGGAGAAGGTTGAAAAAAAAAAACTGTTCTCTGAAAGGCTAAACCAATCTGTGTGTTTTTGTAAAACAGGGTAATTTTTAGAAGCTTAACAACTCCGGAGTAGTTTAGAACCTGTGTGTTAAACATAAAATTGATTATTATTGTTAATGTAAGCGCAGTAATGGCACTCGACTCGAAAAGAATGGAAATGAATATTTACAGCACGTGTGTGTGTGGTGAAATCGATTGAGTCCTGTGACTGATAGAAAACAGGAAGAAATAAAGATCTGAGCTTTATAACAAGACACAGGAGAAAGAAAGAGATTCAGATATTGCTCTTAATGAAAAACGAGATCATTTCTTAAAAAATACACATGTGGTTTGCTACATACATGACTAATGCATCATTAGAAAACACCTTAAGGTTTTTAAAAGTCCTGATTCCAAGTGCATGTGTGAAGGTATTAGAGCATTCAGATGTACATCCAGTTAATATGAACCCCAAAAAGTCTATTATTTAACTGTCCACCATCACCAAGAACCAGTCAGTAAAATCACTGTTTCTTTTTAGAACACCAACACATATTAGGCTTATTGATCATAGTTGGTCATCTAAGTCAATATGAAAATCAGCATCATCAGCATCAGTGGTAAACACAAAACAGAGGTGCTTCCAGATTCAGCATCAGCACCACATTATGGTAAACGACTAAACAATAATGGCTTAGCTGGCCAGAGACATCTACAGAGATGAGGCCCGTTCAGAAGTGCGGCGAAGCATTTTGATGCATGACTTTGTCTTAATGGCAAATTCAGAAACACTTACCGCCTGGAAGAAAAATGGAAAGATGTCCATTTGTGCACTTTGGCATTAAGCTAGAGTGGAGGAATTAATCCCGAAAAAGACATCGGTTTTCCAGCTGCCTGACGTCTTTCCCTTCCTCTGGAAATTATCTTTTTATTTCCTCTTGTATGAAGCGGGGTTCCCAAAACACTCCACCTCTAAAGTATGTGAACGTCTGTCCCTGATGGTGTGAATTTCCTAAAAATACAGAATTAGGTGGTCGTGTAAATCTAAATAAGGCAGAAAGTGTGTGTGAACATTCTAACCCCTACGCCCCCATGTCGCCCACCTGAATGATTATGATATTAAAATTAATGCATTTCGTTTGGTGAGGGGTTTGTCCCTGCGCTCAGGATCTCGGCAGATGCTTGTTGAGGTTTATTAATGCAGTACAGATCTTATGTCTCGGTCTTTTAGAGTCTCTTCTTTCATGACCTTGTTTCCTCTTAATTGCTGGTAATGTTTATCCAGGAAGACTGTGTATGTGTCTGCATGTCTAGCCATGGTCCTTCCTGTTGTCTGAATTCAGCATTTTCGTATTGTTCTTCCTCTTCCTGTCTCCTCGCGATCTCACCTCGGGCCGTGCGACTTCATGTACACGTCTCTACATGTGAACTCTTTAAGCTTTTTATTTGTTGCTGTTAGACATGTGCAGGAGCTGCCAGATCATCGTCTGAGTGCGTGTGTTGCTCTAATCGTTGTCATCTGTTCCCGTCTCAGTGCGGACCCGCAGTGTCACAATGTCCTGCAGAGAGTTTATACGTCTGTGCCAGCTGGGGCTTTTGGCAGCGGTTCATTTTTCCACCAAATGGAACGACTCGACTCGGATTCCTGGAAAATGACGATGCAGGACTGACTGTAGAGGAAAGTCTGTCGCTCGCCTGCATGCCGAACTGATCAAGAAAACATCTCAATTTTATCTTCATTTCAGAGATGATATACACCATCAGTATACAGCAAACAAGAACCGACACACAACCGAACAAACAAACACTGTGAGCCACTGTGATTACTCAGAAATACTGACTGATGACAACCCTGCTCAGTCCACCCATCCATCGGTTAGTCAGTGCATCCAAATGCCAGCCTGCATCCACCTATTCATCGATTTTGTCAGTCCGTCCATCTGTCCAACGGCTGAGTCCGAGTCCCAACTGTCCACTGGACTGTTTGTCCATCCATCAGTCGATCCATCCAAGTGTCTACTCACCTCTCAGCCAATCCAACCGTCCATCCATTCGTTTATCAGTCAGTCCATTCATCTGTCAATTAGTCCATCTGTCTGTCTATCCACTCAAAGTCCTTCTATACTTCCATTAGTTAGATCGGTCTGCCTGTTCATAGTTCAGCTCATAAAAGAAAGTTTTTATAGTTCATTTTACTTCGTTTTTCAGAATCATCTGTATTGTGTATAGGCTCACTGAACCATCAGACTCGTGGACCCACCGTCATGATTAACCAAACACCAGGACAACTCGTGTCTGTACGTTCTGCCACATAATGACTTTAATTATAACATTTAATGTTTATGTATGCAGTACTTACTTCAGAGTGTAATTTGGTATTTGAGTTCAAAGCTCAAATGCACCATTTACCCGAAACGCGTTCTGCTTCCCGACTGACAGTAAAATGAAGGAATTGTTGCAGCAACTCTCCGTTTTGTGGACGCTGCACTGAGATGTTATCTTCCACTCCGACCTTTCTCTCTCCTTTATGCATTTGTGTCTGAAAGCCAGGGGGTGGATGAAATAAATTATTACTCACTTTGTTTCCCCTCAGCTTTGTTTTGCATGTCATGCATTTCTGAAAAGATCCTCATTAAATATGGATCTGCGTAATGACTGTTCGTTCCAGAAGATTCCATCAAAGGGTGGTGCTCTCCTATACAGCGTCCAGAGTTTGCAGTGTGGGTTTGAGTGTTATCCCGGTTAATGCCGTGTTGACTGCTGACCCATCAGCCACACAATGCTTTATTATTTGGATCAGGTTTACATTTGACCAAAAATTATTTTATATTTTCACACCAGGCGGCTAAACGTTTTAGAAATAAGGAACGTAATTGCTCATAATGATGTCCTGGAATGGGATTTGGGACTTTACAGCAGCTCGTGATGTGCAACACGTCAATTCTGAACGTCCCTCTTCCACACAGCTCATTAAGATGACATGTAGATACAACTGAACCTGATCGTTTCACTGTGTATACATGATATACATGAATTAACATGAACATGTTTTCCCATAGTGCCGTGCAGAGGCTCCTTGGACGTTCACTGGTCAGCTGCCCAACCCTACATGCTTGATGAGGTAGCAGCAGGCAAAAGACGACCGATTCAGCTGACAGCCCGCTGAGGAATCATGGGCCAGAAGATCTCGGGAAGCATCAAGTCGGTGGATGCACGAGGTGAGCCCTCGTATCGCCCCCTACGCAGGGAGCTCCGAGGCCCAGACTTCTTTAAGCCAGCCAGACTAGACCTGCTACTGGACATGCCATCAGCATCTGGAGATCTTCAGCTACAGCATGCGTGGAATCCAGATGATCGCTCGCTCAACATCTTCATCAAGGATGACGACAAGCTGACGTTCCACCGGCACCCAGTGGCCCAGAGCACGGACTGCATCCGCGGGCGAATCGGCTACACGCGGGGCCTTCACGTTTGGCGCATCCACTGGCCTGTCCGTCAGCGGGGTACACACGCTGTAGTGGGGGTGGCCACGTCTGAAGCACCGCTCCACTCTGTAGGATATACCTCTTTGGTGGGCAGTGACGGTGAGTCGTGGGGCTGGGACCTGGGCCGCAACAAGCTCTACCACAACTGCAAAAACCGTCCCGCTGCATCAGCGCCGACCTACCCCAGTTTTCTGGAGCCTGAGGAAGCCTTCGTGCTCCCAGACACCCTGGTGGTGGTGCTGGACATGGACGAAGGCACACTCAGCTTCATGGTGGATGGACAGTATCTGGGCGTGGCTTTCCGAGGGCTCAAGGGGAAAAAGCTGTATCCCATCGTCAGCGCCGTTTGGGGTCACTGCGAGATCACGATACGGTACATCAATGGCCTGGATCGTAAGTACTTGTTTCCTTTGCTTGCTGCATCACATCCAATTGGAAAATGGAAATCTTTTTATTTTGCCAACCTCCTTTATTTTCCCGGCACTCCTTTACCACCCAGAGAACACGTTTTAGAGCCAGTCACTGAAAAGTGGTCACGCTTCATTCTACAGGAAGTCGTGCAAATCGCAATGTCAGCGTGCAGCCTAAGAAATTTAAACTCTCCTCAAAGAGCCGGGGTTTTGAAGACTGAAGTGGGAAAACACGGTTCATCTTTAGAAGCCAGAAAGGAAAAAGATATTTCTGCCTTTTATAGAAGCGCTTTTCTCCTGACACAATCTGCTTTCCTTTATGTGAACACTGATTTGTCACACAGAGAGAGAGCGCTAGAGAGAGAGAGCGAGCAATGTAGAGCTTTGAATCAGAATGTACTGAGCTCTCACCATGAAGAAGGTGGATGTTTGCCAAAAGGATTTTGCATGAAATATATTTTAGTGCGTGAAGGTCCGTAATGGAGGTGACGGTTATCAGAAATTTTCTGCTTTAAGCCAAAAAAAAAAAACCCATTGAATTCTTGAAGTTCTGAGTTTGCTTTGTGCTTTAAGAATCATGTAGGTGATCCATCACTTAACGTCATGAAAATTAGTTTGGAGCTAAAATAACTAGATCCCTTTATTAATTACTTTATGAATTACTACAAATAAAAGTCATTTGCTGCTATAACAAGAAGCTCCTGTATTAAAGAGCAAATACATCCATATATTTTGGGGGACACCAGTTATTATCAAAATTTATGCTAAAACATTTGTCCGTTATGGGCAGTACAGTGGTGTAGTGGTTAACACGTTCGCCTCTCAGCGCTGGATATTCCAGGTTCTCCCCATGTCCTCGTGGGTTTTCTGGGTTCTCCAGTTTCCTCCCACAATTCAAAAACATGCATTTAAGGTAAAATGGCTGTTCTAAATTGTCTTAAAACCTTTACTATGTAATTACAGAATAATTCCCAGATTAAGCAGATGTGATACAAGTCATTGAGATCTACATTCCAAATTGAAGGACCAAATTTGATCTCATCTTTGTTCAAAACATAAAAAAAAGTCTTCAGTCCCTAAACAAAAGCTGTACGCTCGTTTCCGCAGCACTAGTTTTTGTGCTCCTCATTAAGGTTTTGTGAAGTGTTTCTGTTTTTCTGACTTAATTAACTGCTATCAAGTTGCTTTCGACTCCTGGCGGACATATGGATTGCATTTCTTCAGAACAATCTGTCTTCTGTTTGGGTTTTTAGGCGTCTTAATGGTGTTTTTGTGATGCCTTTAATTGTATTCATCCATCTTATTGTTGATCGTTCTCGTCTACTTCTTTTACCTTCAACCTTTCAGAACGTTGCTGGATTTTTCAGCGCACGTTCCCCCTCGTTTTAGTTAATATGTCCAAAACAACAGAGCTTTAGTTTGAAAGCAGGGCATTGATCTGGTTAAAGAGGCAGAGGCAACAATCTTTATCAGCACAATTAAAAAAAAAAAATCCTTTAGATTGACAGCCGTCAATTTCAGACCTATGTGTGCCGTTCTCCAAAAGTCAGGACCCCAATAGTACCCCCACAGTGCAGATATTACTGCATCACAACAGTGTCCATAACCAGTCCACCACCCAAATGATGCCCGTTCATTGATGGTCCTGAACAATAGAGAACAGAGAACCAACAGGGGACTAACAAAAAAAAAAGGTCTATATGGTAAGTGGAGGATATAGACAATGGATCAAGAAGATGGTGTGTTCAAACTTTTGACAGGTACTGTACTGTAAGGTGGAGGTGTCTGAACAATGAGGATACACAACAGCATGGATGATTTGTCATCACTGGTTTGATGCAGTTTGACAAGAGTGCCAAAAATCCAATGAAAACTCTGAAGACTATATTGTCCCCAAAAAGGAAGAAAATGAGGAAACGAAATGGAGCATGAAGGTGGATTTACAATTGAAGTGCAATTACAGTGGATGCACTATTTTACAAAGTCTGGTGTTATTTATACAAACTGCCCGTGTTAATGTTCATTACCTTAGCATATTAATAATTATTTTAAAATCCTAAACTTTTCCATTATTCATTCATACACGCCGTGCACGTGCAAAGATCTTAACTAAAGAAGCCGCTTCAGTGGAGCAGGATTAAGATCTCTTTTTAGATTTGAACCCTTAGAATTCAAACAAACCACCAATAATACGGCTAATATTTTAAGCCAGTGACCAAACTGCCACTTTGGCTCTCATTGTTACTTTGTGCTGCATTAAGTCAGAAAATGGAAACTAGATGATGCTTTAAAGTCCAATATGAACATGTACTTCATGAATACATACTTAATGTAAAGCATATCAGATTAGATGAGATTGGATGAAAACCTTCTGATAAGAAGCACTGGTTGGTTGATGCTGGTTTGGCACAGAGTGTGTATGAGAGAACAATTGTGTGTCAGTGTGTATATTAGTGTGTGTGTGTGTGTGTGTTTTATAAGGAGCAATGCAACAGTACAAGCACATTAACTACTACAGCTGAAATGATTAGAAATTAATTGCAGCATCTACTTTTCTTCCATTAGTCGGTTTTAAGCTGCATCCCAGTGACTCTTATAAACTTCTATGATTTAGCAGAACACTTGGTTTCATGGCGTCCATCACTCAGGGCGACGGGTCGTAAAACAGAGCTGTAAACGATGAAAGCAATTTAAAATGCTATGTATGCAGTTGCTTAAAGAGGCTTTAAGACTGAACCAACAACCTCCACGTGGGCTTCTGAGGTCCATCCATCAATCATTTTCCACTTAATCCTCTACTAGGGTCGCAGGGGGTTTCCCATGCCCATCCAGGAAAGAGCATTTTGGGCAAAAAGCAGACACACCCAGAACAGGACGCCAATTAGTGGGCACATTATAACTCAGACACACACTATAAGGGCAATTCAGAGCAGCCATTTCAGCCTGAATCCATGTTATTGGACTGTGGGAGTAAACCCACACAGACACAGGGAGAACATGGAAACTCCAGTGCAACCAATTAATGAGTAAATTAATCCAGGTTAAAATAATCTGCCTGCCAGATCCCATCCCACACTCCACCCAGACAGTTTCACTACAGCAAATAGAAGGTAAACTGTTGTACTGCTTGTGTGCAAGCCAAACGTTTTTGCGGTTTTATATGTTGCATGTTGTTATTTCCTGATGATTGATTACACATGACACAGAAGGCCACACGATGCAGAATATTTACTACAGGTACCCAACATCCTGTTAGTGGAGGTCACAGAATGTCGTGCATCACAGACAGGCCAGATGAAACTTCGCATCCCATAGTTGAAGAGGTCGTAAAAAGGGCACGAAGGGCAAAACAATCACTGTACACCACGGTGTTCCCGTCTGTCGAAAAACCGCTGCATGTGTGAAAAATTTCAGTACTCTGCCTGAAAACTAATCTGCCTGCGTTATCGCTGATCATCTGCAGAACTGAATGGTATGATTTAAGGTTGTGCAGAACACCATGTACCTTTTCACGGCTTGTCTGCAAGCAATTCGGCTACGGGGAGGCCAATTGGTTCTGTGTCAGGAATCATAAAGTGTGGCAACCTGACCTCATGGTTGATTTTTCACTCTGGCATCAGATTTCTACAAAGGAAGTCATGCCATGCCTGCTTTCACCCACACCTGCAGGATGCATGCACATATCCAACATTCATTATTATGAAACGGGTAGTTCCGGTCCTTAAATATGATTGGCTGAGGTGTTTATCCAGGTGTAAATGGTCACATTAGGCAACAAGACAGATTAGGACATCGACATCCCAATGTGTGCACTTATTCTGCATAGACTCCAGAATACGCAAGCTTCACCTGCTTAACAGTCTATTAAAGATCTCATCTCTCATTCATTATCTTTAGTTATACCCAGGACGGGCCGCCAATCCATCACTGGGCACAGACTTATTCCCACACTATATATGCCAATTCACCCTAAATCTATGTTTTTAGACTGTGGGAGGAAAACCCACAGGGAGGAGGACAGGGAGAACATGGAAACTCTGACCAGATACGTTAGTTCTCATTACCTGCAAATGAGATCCTGCGAAAAACTTCTTATTTTATTTATTCCCTCATTTTATCAAACACATATTTTCCTGTGAACACAGACTGTGTGCTTTACAATCTCCCTTAGTTTAACCTGCTTTCCTCTTTAATCCAATGCAGTCCAATCTGTCTCTCCCTCTCTCTCTGTCTGTCTATGCTGGCAGAAGGCCGTGCTGGGTCTGATTTTAAGTACAATTAACCCACTTTTAATCCTGAACCCTCAGCACTTGACTCAGCAGCACACATGTTTCCATAGGCTCTATGTATGAGAGAGCGTGAGGTGCACCAACTTCATTAAAAATAACGAGGTACTAATATGGAAGCCTGTAATCATTTAATCATGATTGTTTGCTGAACTCATAATTTTAAATCATTAATTAGACAATTAATTATTTGAGTCGTTTGCTTAAATAAACACATGTCTTCTACACAGACAAGACCATCTGCTGTGTCATCATTTAAAGATCCTCTGAGGAATTATTTCATTAGTCCATATTTTCTCTGTGTTTTTTTTGGACATCAACACAAGAACACAACATACTCTTTACTCTGCATCAGCCGCAGCTTGGTGATTCATTGATTTATTTTTTGATTACCTGGGTTCTCGATATTTTTGCGATCTGCTAAGTGAAGTGATAATGATGCCACCTGCATCACAGATGGACAAATGAACTAAAAGCCCAGTGGACAGAAGGAAGGAACCGAGGGTTGATCTGCTCAGGAACGTCTGGCGTTTAAGTGAAGGCGTTTTGGCTCAGAGGATAATTAAAGTCTCGTTAGAAACTAAGCTGTTAACACAGCTGCACTAGGAATTTAACACGCACAGCTGTTGAATAAGTGGGAAAATGTGCTGAACTTCAAAAATCAGGCAATCACAATAAAGATGAGTGACAGGAAGATGGTTTGATTCCCGTGTGGACCACAAGGGTATTTGGTGGGGTGAATCAGTTTCCTCCCTACAAACAGCTCCTCTTATTATTTCGACTGTTTAGTCTTCTATTAGGAGGGTGGGGGTGCGGGTCACCATGTCTATCCAAAGAGAGAACTTTTGGGAGAATGGACAGGGTGCCAATCCATCGCTGGGCACACTCACAGGCAAAGTATATTTGTATAAAAACTTATTATATAGAAAACCAAATACATTTCTTACTGTTAACTATGGTGGAGGATTTGTGATATGATCTTTGATTTCTGGTTTGAGTTATTTGTATATCTTTTTGATGAACCTTTTTAAAACGGTGTTTGTTCTTTCATAGCTTGCTGTCGGTCATTTGAACTGTCAAAGTGGCATCAAACCATCAGATGTGTGGAATAAAATGTTTTCTTCTCGGTGTTGGTTAGTACTGAAATGTACATGCACTGCTGGGATGGCAGCCACTAATTAGTTTTCATTGTGCCATTATGTAAAAAATAAAGGAATTGTCCCGGAGCAGCATGTCCGTGGTGGTGAGCCGAGCGCTTAGTCAGCTCGTAGGTTTGATTTCTACACAGACATAACTGTGGAAACAATGAGGACGCTGAAGTGCTTTATTCAATGTGTGTGCAGTGTGTTTTGGTCCATGCTGTGCTGCAGCTTTGTTGGAACACAGCATGTACGTTCTCACTGCCATAAAGGATTATTGACGAGCTTAAGTGAATTTTAGTGCTGTGACTCTTTGTGTTAATAGTACAAGCTGTATTTCTATAAATAAGAACAGCTGCATTTTAAAGGTTCTAAAGAAATCGTTTTGATTTGAAGCACAAGATGACATTTTAAGAACATAGTATTCATTCCTCCCAGCCAGAGGGGGCAGTCTGTAACTGTGCAGTTCTGGATTGGATTTATGAGTGTAGTTTAAAACATGCATGCTTTAATAGATAATGAATAAATTAGTTGTTTATTAATTAATTAATTAATTAATTAATTAATAAACACCTCCCCCTTTCTTGTTTCTCCATCATTTTCTCTCCACTTACAATACAGATGGAGTTTGTAGTTTTCCAATTCCAGACTGTAGTTCTGTGTTCTTTGTTGGTGTTAGTCCCCTGTTCTCTATTGGTCAGGAGCATCACAGAACAGGCATCGTTTGGGTGGTGGATTGTTTGTCAGTTCTGTAATGACAAAGTTGTGCGGGGTTTTTAGTGCAACAGAGGGGGTTTTACGTCTCAGAAACACTGCTGGGATAGAAATAATGCACCAACCAAATAATCTCTGCTCTGTGGTGGTACTAACCATTAGAGAACAGAGTACACAGTATGTACTGTAGAACACAAACAGATGGACTACAGTCTGGAATTGTAGAACCAAAGTCCAACTTTACAAAAAGTGGAACTGAGAACATGATCAATAAGTTGAGCAAAAAGTGGGTGTGTCCAAACTTTTGACTGGTACTGTATGTGTGTATGTGAGAGAGAGGGATATATGCTTATTCAAAATATTTACAAAAGCAACATGCGTTATTTAAATACAGAGAAGAGAAAAACTCATGTCCTGTACATGGTGCTCAGATAACGGAGACTCATTAACCACATGGACATTACTGAAATGTCTTTCTGGACTGGCTTTGCTAAAGAAGAAATCTATCTGCTTGGTCGACTGAAATGACACTGTAATGCATCTTGAATAATGGAGATGCTCAGCAGGGTGCTATTATTCAATTATTATTAAGAACAGATCTTTAATTACAGTAATTGATTGTGGTTTTGAGGAGTGAATGTAAAACAGCAGCACGTTCAGTTAGCGCTTCAGAGAACTACAGATTTACATCGACCACCTTAATCACCTAACAATCTAAAACTTGCTCTGGACCTTCTTGCATAAACATCTGTTGTAATAAATAAAGTCTGCAACAACTCCAACAGTCCATTCAGTTAAGGTCAGCATGGCCCATCAAAACTGCACTGGGGTTGCTGCTCGAACCACGTAGAGGTGGTGGGGAATTCTGCGCCACGCCTTTAAGGTTTTACAGAATATATAATCCTACATAAACTCATTATCTTCTGCTTAAAACTTTTTCAGGGTCTCAGGGCAGGGGGGCATTCCCCATGCCCATCCAAGGGAAAATGTTTCGGGCAATGGGCAGATACACCCAGGACAGGGTGCCAATCCATTGCTGGGCACACAAATGACTCACATTATATAGGGGCAATTTAAAGCTGGCAGTTCACACTCAATCCATGTTTTTGGACTGTGTGAGAAAACCAGAAAACATAGAGGAATCCCATGCAGACACTGGGAGAACATGGAAACTCCACCCAGATCAGGATACTAACCACTACACCATCATGCCAGCCCACACACAGACATCCATCCTTATTTAAGAAGATAAGAAGCAGTAGGGCTGTAACTCAGATGATAACTTGTACAGACAGTATGTGGGAGGTGTATAAGGTGTTCTAGCTCCTAACGGGTCATTTTTTATCCGCCAAACGATCCATTAGGAACGCAGCGATGCAGAACCTGGCAGAACATGCTCACCCGGTCATGCATGGAAATTTCATCTCGGCGGCGGAGCAATAGAAATGACCATTTAACGACCGGAGTGAGGAGTGTTTCCCGCTGCATGTTACTGCCACTGGGTTTCACTCCGCTAACAATAGTGGCAGCTTTATTTAGACATCCTTCCCCGTGGAGGCAGGAACGAACGAGAAGAGGCGCTGGAGAGATCATTCTGATGACATCTCAATCTAAATGAGTCATGGCTGAAAAAATAGGTTATTCATATAGAGGAGGCGATGAGGAGGAAGGAGTTTTAAGAACCGAGTGGAAGCGAGGAGAAAAGGCTCAGGGCTGAGAAAGAAAAGAAAATCTACACTGATGTTTTCAGATCAAAGTCTTTTCTCGCGCTGAGCTCGGCTTGCAGCGCCTCTCGCTGCGTTCTCACTTCGCAGAGTGCGCGCAGCTTCCAGCCCCTTCCCCGAAACCGTGATCTCCCCCCGGCAATCCCTGTTCGTCCATGTGTGAAGTACCTGCATGTGTTTTGGCATCGTTCATTACAACAGATACTTATAAGACCTTTGGGTTTCTGAGCAAGAAGCAAGTAGATGAAAACTTCTTTCACCCACACACACACACACACACACACACACACGTGTATCTGCATTCCAGCGCCACATACGGGCACCGCGAGCGTGATGGTAAAGTTTCTAGAAGGTTCTAAGGACGGACAAGGGCTGAGAATTACATCATTAGTTATGTATTAGGATTCTTGTTGGAGAGGCACGGTGCCGTAGTGGTTTGCACATTGACCTTTTAGAATCAGAATCAGGTTTATTTTTATGTGTAGTTACACATTGTACAGCCAGCAGTGAAATTCTTTCCTGACCTCTCCACAGAAAATTTAATTTGTTTAAAAGGATAAGAAAAATAGAATAGAATAAAGATAAAAATAAAATAAAATTTAACTATGTATTTACACTGTGCAAATGGAATTATAAAAGTGGGTTGTGCTTTTTTGTGCAAATATTGCAGTGCAGGGTTTTAGCGCCAGGGATCCAGGTTCGAATTCTGATCAGGGTGGAGTCTCCATGTTCTCTCTGCTGTCTGTGTGGGTGCAGGTTCTCCAGCTTTCTCCCACAGTCCAAAAACATGGATTAAAGGTAAACTGGCTGCTCTAAAACATTCTCCCCGGGATGGATCAGGATTATGGGGTAGATGAGTTTAGGAGCTCCCCAAATTTTATGCAAATGTTTCCTACAGTGTGCTATGTACACACACACCAGCTGCTGGAGGTGCATCATTAGTGCCACTTTACCTGTCTCACCTCTCCCTCCTCATCGCTTGTTCAGCTGAAGTGCAAATAAAAAAAAGTCCTCAGTCAAGGTCAGCCGGTGTTCTGGAGCTGTACACCTGCTATTTAACTGCAAAGCTGAAGGTCAACGTGTTCTGAACCTGTAAACCATTCGGCTTCTGAAATCTACCACCGACTCATAGAACATGTACAGGGAGCAGCATCTCTCACAAGTACATCACGCAGTCGGGCCATGCACAGAGAACCGACATCCGGGAAACGACATCTGTCACGAACACAACGTTTTCAGGATTTTGAAAATTAGAGAAGCACCATCTAAGCACAAGGCCACATGAAAAAAAAAAAAAAAAATCTACAGATAGCGTTTGTATATTTCCTTAACCTCTTTCACAAGAAAAAAAATACTTTAGTGAAAGCACAAATGAGAACATGAAAGCAGGTTCCATCATCAGATTAGTCAGAGCGTTCTGGCAACAAATACGTGAAGTCAGTCTGGCATCAAAAGAAAACACCACCCACTGGTTAATGTGCTGTTGTTCTGAGGCTTTGACGTTCCTATTAAAGGCCCAGATGAATTGATACCTTCAGTTGTTGATTAGAATTGTTTATTATTTTAATAAAAAGGTTCTATGTCGGGTTCTGAAAGCCTCTTCAAATTACATTTGGTTCTGGAACAGAAATCTTGGATTTCTGTGCTTTCCATCGACATTTGATCCTTTTGCAGCAAACACCACAAGTCATTAAGAATTCAGCTGAGCCGTGCAGGATACTTTGGCATGTTCTCTCAAGCAACCAATTCACCTTGCCACAGAGCTTGAAGGAGGATGGAAAAAAAAAAAATAATGGGGGGGGGGGGGGGGGGGGGGGGGGGGGGGGGGGGGGGGGGGGGGGGGGGGGGGGGGGGGGGGGGGGGGGGGGGGGGGGGGGGGGGGGGGGGGGGGGGGATATATATATATATATATATATATATATATATATATATATATATATATATATATATATATATATATACACACATATATAATTAAAGTTAATTATATATATAAATAAAATAAAAGTTGCTATTAAAGACCAGACTACCACATCCATGTGTTGAGCCTAGCCCATTCTATTGAATTTGGCAGAGGTGCTGAGTCAGGACAGGTTTAATGAAAGGGTTACAGAGAGTGAATCCACTTCAGGGTGATGGCACACTCATGAATTATTCACTTCTCTGAGTCAGGTATAAAATCTCCTCTAATTATACTCATGATGACAAACGCTGACTTAAAGTGCTTCGTTCTTGTAGTTAAGTGCTAAACAGAGGCAGCAGGTGGAGCGAAGACTACAAACATGCGAGGTACATACTGCATACACTTTAATATAAAACAAGACGAAAGCATTCATATGATCATTAAACTGATGCGTCATCAATTACCAAGTTTAAAAAAAAACTCCTTATATTTCAGCATCATTTAATAAAATAGAAGTAATAGAAGTTAGGTGTTTTGGTACAGTCTCCATTGTGTCCTATCCCACTTCTGCTACTGATCCGTTTCTAGTGCTAGTTCTAGTTATCGGGTATCCACATAATTATGGCCACCACTTCAGAACCAAATATTGATCCTCACTGAACACAATACCTACAACACTAACGTTTAAGGGCATTATGATGGTGTAATGTTTAGCATGTTCTCCTCTCAGCACTGGGGATCATGGTTAGATTTCAGAGTTTCCATGTTCTCCCTGTGTCTGTGTAGGTTTTCTCAGGGTTCTTCGATTTCCTCCCACAGTCCAAAAAACATGTATTCCAGGTGAATTGAATTTACTACTACTCTAAATTGCCCTGTGTGGTGTGTTCATTCAGTCATGTTGCAATAAATATATGTTGTTTTTGTGTGTAAACCATGTACCGCGTGTAAATGTTTCGTGCTCTGATTTCGTCCATGCTGTTTAGTTGGTCATGTTTAGACGCCCGCCAGAACGACTTCCCACTGCTGTGAAAGGCGCAGGAGCCCGATCAGCGTTACTGTTTACACCAGCAGCGCTATTTTTAGCTTTCCAGTGATTTATAGATTCTCCTGAACTTGCCTCACACTGATGCTGATATGAGTGCTGTGTGAGCGCATGAGGAACACTTGTGCAAGAGAAGGGATTCGAGCCGCCTAATAAGTCACATGGTGAGAAACTGATCATGAAGGTTCACCGACAGACAGGAACCGAAGGGACTACAACCCTGGGAGGGAAGTTAGAGAACGCTGTATGACTGTGAGCAGACGTGAGGAGAACGTGGTCATGTAAATAGGCAACGTGAGATCGGAACAGCATTTCATTCCAAACTCGCAGCGTTAATAAGGAGTCGACCCTCAACGCAGACAGACAGAGCACGATGGCAGGTTCATCAGTCATGAACCCTCGGTTAGAACAGAACATTGCAGCTTAACTGCTGAAATAAATGCTTCTGCAGCATCACGGTACGAGTGGAACTAGAAGTCATTCTAGTAAGGTTCATTCATTCATTAGCTTACGCTTTATCCTATATTAGGGTCGCGGGGGGGTTCCCCATGCCCATCCAGGGGAGAACCTTTTGGCGCTGGGCAGATACACCCAGGACAGGACGCCAATCTATCACTGGGCACAGACTCACACAGACACACTCTATATGGGGCAATTTGGAGAACTCAATTGACTTGATCCTTGTTTTTGGACTGTGGGAGGAAACCGGAGAACCCGGAGGAAACCCACGCGGACACGGGAGAACATGGAAACTCCAACTAGATGGGGATTCGAACTGGGAATCCCTGGTGCTGAGAGGAGAACGTGCTAACCACTAAGCCACCGTGCCGCCTTAGTTAGGTTCATACTGAATAATAACTGGATGACAGCAAACCCCCAACCTCACCAGTACCTCAAGATCAGCCACCTAAAAATATAACCCCCACACAATGATGACCTGAGAATGGGTAGGTCTGCTTTCTCACTCTGATTGGCTGAGCTGTTTGTCCATCCGTTACGTCACTGACAATAACCTTAATATATAATTAAGTATTAAAGCTTTTCTTCCTAAAACATCTATGAACTTTAATTTTCTGATGTTGTAATCAGAGTGAAGGACAAGATCGTGCAAATTCCAAGTAATATTTCAGTCATTGATTAGCTAGTGTAGTAATGATTGGTTGCTAGACGAAGGCATGCTCTGCATTAATGACTTTATATCTAATCTTCCTGCTCGGTTGTTTTTCAGCGGAGCCCCTGCCTCTGATGGACCTCTGCCGGAGGGCGGCAAGACTCGCCCTGGGAAGGGAGCGTCTGCAGCAGATCGAGGCCTTGCCGCTGCCCCAGTCCCTAAAAAATTACCTCCAGTACCAGTAAGCGGGGCTTAGCGGACATGACGTTTACTTCTGAAGTGCAGACCTCGTGGTGCAGCTACTGTAGCGCCGACAGCAACGCCGAAGCCGACACCGGGTCACCAACAGCAAATGTTTACACTGTGGCAATCTGTGGGTCCTGGACTTGAAAGCAAAACTTCCCTTTATTCAGACTTCTCCTTTCTAGAGGAGTTTGTGAAATCAGTATGATAGACTGGGCTGCCGGCGCTGAACCCTGCTGGGAAGCAAACGTTCAGTCTAGCTTGTATAATTAGGCAATGATACTTCTTTTCCACCGACACATCGCTGGAGTCAGGGCTCATTCAGGGAATCAGTGGAACCATTATAGGATCCAATCCAACAGAACACAGTTCTATTAACAAACTCCATTCTGGTTGGATGCTTGATGTTCTCTCGTGACTCACGAGGCACCTCACATAATTTCAGTCCTTGATCGTCAGGGTTTAAAGTCCCCGGACTACATGATCGGCCCTGACTAAAATCACATGCATTCAGATTATGCGCATAGGAACGATGGCGCCAATCCATAGAACCTTGGATTTTTTGACTGACAGGAGTCGCTAGGAAACGAGTTCTGCATCCAAAATCACGACTTTAGATGACGAGCTATAGATGATAATGGCTAATGAATAACGGTAGCACCCCAGTTATGTTTTATAGATCCATTTTTCAGCCATGTGTGGTTTTAACTGTAGCTAGCATTGGCGCTATCAGTTACTGTAGCTGCTGTAGCATTAGCAATTGTGTAAAACCTTCTCAGAACATTTGTTCTGACGAATTTAAACAGGTTAAATTCTTATAGCTCTGTATTTTAAAGAATAAAACAGTGTTAATGTTTTAGTCAACCAGTTTATTGAGCTGATCTTCAGCTAAGCGGCACGTCGGCTTAGTGGTTGGCACGTCTGCTGCAGAATTTAAAGAAGTTGAAAGCACACATGGTTATCCAAACCGCACGGCTAGGTGCTTGACCGTGTACATATGTGATAATGGGAATGAAATCAAAGACGTGTCCTAATATTTTTGCCCATTGAGGGAACGGCAGGGAAACCTTTTTGACTGACGGTGTTCATCTGTGAAAAACTGTAGACTGAACTGTGTTGCTGGAAAAGGAGTATCAACGCTCACAAAAGCATGCTAGCGAATAGGAATGCCGGAGAAAACCTTAAAAACGCTTTGACATTCCAGGAGGAAGTCAGACTCAGGTGTCAGAACGGCGCAGCGAGCAGAACCTGGAACACAAACAGGCTGCGGTCACCCAAACTCCAGGATTCTGATGCACCACGTGCACTAATACAACATACACTCTGAACCTGGTGCGACACCACGATCCCTAACCCTAACCCTAACCCTAACCCCCCCCCCCCTCCCCGATCGGGTGCATCACGAATCTGAGTCACTTTCTTTTCCAGCGTGTGTTTTTTTTTTTTCTTTTAAATTTGAATGTGAGCGATTTTTTTTTTTTTTATGCTTGATGACTTATTTATCTGGAACTCTCTCTTTTAGGAGTGTGCGGAGTTGCACATGGACCACCTGGATAAATTCATCCCAAATAGCTTTTAATTTTGAACCAGAATGCTGCTTTTATTATTATTATTATTATTATTATTGATCAGATGTTACAACTTTAAACCGAATGTAAAGCCGCTAATGTTAGAATATTTGAAATGTGAATAAAACCCAACTGAATGACATCACTGTCTTCAATTCAGCCATCGAGTGTGTGGTTAAAAGTGTGTGGACGCTGTGGCAGAGCTGCAGACAAGCATGGATTATTGCAGAATGTACTGTAGTCTACAAACAGAACCAAATAAGCCCTGCTCTGTGGTGGTACCATTGGGGTTCTTACCATTAGAACAGAGTACACAGTATGTACTGTAGAACACAAACAGATGGACTACAGAATGGAATTGTAGAACTACAAAGTCCATCTTTAAAGAAAGTGGAAATGAGAACATGGCGAAGAACATGGTGAAGCAAAAAGGGGGCGTTTCCAAACGTTGTGCATGTTGTGTATATAGTGTATATTAAGGACCATTGAGTGAGTTCAGTCAATTCAGGCATCACTTAGCACAAAAGAACTAAGTCCCCTGCACATCGGCGACGCCTCCACTGCAATCGCGGGTCCCGGTGGGATGCGCTCTGTGATCTTTTGTTTACAGATGGAAACCTGACAGATTCTGTATGTTACATCAGGAGCAGGGTTTGAGTAAAAACAGCTTACGGCTGTGAACACCACAAAGCCTAACCATCAGCCCCCCCCCCCCTCCCCCCGGTGAACCATGGGAATACGGAGCTGGGAAAAGCTTTCGACGGCGCTGCTGTCTGAAAGTGATTTACACATAAAGCAGGTTCAATTACGATAACATTACACAGCACGAGTCAAAAGTTTGGACACGCCCCATTTTGGCTCTTCATATTCTCTAATGTTCTCAGTTCCACTTCCTGTAAAGATGGACTTTGTAGTTCTACAATTCCAGACTGTAGTCCATCTGTTTGTGTTCTACAGTACATTCTGTGTACTCTGTTCTAATGGTCAGAACCTCAATAGTACCACCACAGAGCAGGGTTTATTTGGTGGGTTCATTAGTCCTATCCCAGCAGTGTTACTGAGGTGGTGAAATGAAACTACAGCAGCACTGCTGCACTAAAACCCCCTCAACACATCAGTGTCACTGTAGAACTGACAATAAACAATCCACCACCCAAATGACCTATCCCTTCACTAGTTTAGCAAAATGAAAAGAAAAACACCCTGGACATGTCTCTAGGTTTCCGTCATGGATAATCCTGCCTAGTCTATGGAAGAGAAGTAAGGCTTTAGTAAGAAATCCTACACAGACATGAAGAGAACATACAAAACTCCAGAGACAGGAACCTGACCTACCGCTCAAAACCCAACCCAAGAGCTTTTTGTAGTCGTCCTGGTTTAAACAGAGTACCGTATGGAATAAACATTCCTTTTACACACTGTATACAAACAGAGACAGAGATTCTGCGAGAAACAATCATCCGACGCCGAGAGACGGAAACATCAAAGCAGCGGGACAGACTTCCTGTTCTCTGTTGGGACGTAGCATCGCATGAGAGAATAGGAACAATGTGTAGCATAATGGTTGATTGGAAAGTTTGCCCCATGACCTCTCCTTTTATGCAGATGCTTCCTGACCTGAGGCCCGGAGGGTTCTCGAAGAACATTCTCAAAATCTTCATACAACGGGAGACCAAAAAAATATGCAAAACAACAATCGTCTGTCTTTATACATCATCATGTCTGTGTCCTGATCCAACAGATGTGAGAACCAGAACCAAGAACTGAATGAAGTTATACATACATATTTCATTATACAGATTTAGGAACAGGTAGTTCCCCCATCCTTAAATCTGATTGGCTGAGCCATTTGTCCAGCTGTGACATCATTAACAATAACACACACCTGACGTGGGATTGATTTGTATCAATGTGTGATATACAATACATTTTTTTTAAAATCATACAATACAGTTTAATATAAACATCGAGCCGATTCCCGATCAGCACTAAACTATGGATGTGGTTTATAAACTGTGTTCTGTAATTTGGCCACTAGGTGGCAGTTTTCGATCATTAGAAGGCCTGCAATCCCGTTACTGTATCGTGTTGCAATCAATGTTCACTAAAAACTGGACTAGATTGCGACACAGAAGACCAGATTATTAATATTTGTTTTCAATAAACACATTCAGGAATAAAAACATTATAGTGCGTTTGATAAAAGCAATAAAGCCCTCGAAGTTGTGTTTTATTGTGAATAAATCACAGGAAAGAGGTGGAACTGTACTCCGCTTCGGGCCGGGCCTAATAACACATGTTCCCGTGATTTATTCACAATAATGTTCAACCTCAAGCGTCTGAATAAAGCATTAAAAGATTCTTCATTTTGGTACAACGTAGCGTCACTACAACCTTCATTCTGACAGATGGTGAGGCAGTGATGAGTCCTGACCTCATTTTAACCCAGAAAAGCTCCTGATCAGTTCCTTCAGACCATTTTTAAAAAATGTGTCAATTACATTTTTTCCCTTTAACAGTCGAAGTCTCGATGCCATAAACCGATCAGTTTCCTTTCACGGACGTGCTCGCTCGCTTGCTGGCAGGATTAATCCTCGCCGCTGCCGTCCTCACCACGTCAAGCGTGGAGTGATAAACACTCACTGTTTATCTGCCGTCAAAACCGATGACACGCGCCAACCGGGCATCAGCGTCACCTTCACTCTTAGAACAAACACAAACCTCCAACACGTTCTAAAGCAAATGGAATGGGTTCCTTTCTTGTTGCCACTTTTAGACAAAGTGTTTATGCAAGAAGGGCAGCACAGTGGCCTAGTGGTTAGCATGTTCTCCTCTCAGCACTGGGGATCCAGATTCGAATTCTGACCTGGGTTAATGTTCCATGTTCTCCCCATGTCTAGGTGGGTTTACTTCAGGTTCTCTGGTTATCTCCCACAGTCCAAAAACATGGATTCAATGTGAACTTGCCCCTATATAGTGTGTGTACGTGAGTGAGTGTGCACCCAGTGATGGATTGGTGCCCTGTCCTGGGTGTGTCTGCCCAAAGCCCTAAACATTGTCTTCTGAATGGGCATAGGTATTAAATATAGGACATTGAGAAGAGCAGTGTTTTTTCAGTGTAATTTAAAAAAAAATCACATTTGTGTAAGTATATATTTTTGTGCACTGAGAAAATAAAATAAAAAAGCTTAAATTCAGCCCTCGTTAGTTATTTGCGGAATAATGTTTGGGGTTGGGGTACAGTTCGGTCATAACAACCCTCTGGGGCAAAGAGGGCAAAGGAACTTGTTCACACTGATATCCTCGGTGATACAAACATATCAACACCGTGCGACAAAAATAAACTCTCTGAACCCGAGACCACAGAGATGTAAACACCATTTTCTGAAGTGTGACAGCGTGAACCTCACAGCGCAGAGCTGCCGGAAAACAGAGCACACACAGGCGGCGCTGTTGTACCATAAGGTTGTACCATAAGCGCCACAGTGAAGCCTAAAAAGTAGCGGTTTGCCTCCCTCTGGTGGACAGAGACGGAATTGCATACGGACTGTTTTCTCCAACATCAGCGTTTGAGCAGAACTGTGATTTAAATAACTGATAAATAAACGTAAATTAAACACGTGACTCTTAAACCAACGTGGCTTTTCCAGCAACGATGAAGACACGTAATTTCAGACCGACATTAACAGTTAAAATTAGATTGGACCTTTTTGAGGGGTTCTAATAATAATAATAATTAAAATTCCAGCAGCATCGTCAGTACAGTGCACACCGAAAAACAAAACTTGGTATATATATATATATATATATATATATATATATATATATATATATATATATATATATATATAATTAATTAATGTGGTATTAATTAATTATATGGGTGTGGTAGCTCAGTGGTTTGGGTATTGGGCTATCAATCTGAAGGTTGTGGGTTCAAACCCCAGGTCCACTGAATTTACCAGTGTGGCTCCTTGAGCGAGGCCCTTAACCCTCATTGCTCCAGAGATGTTGTGATGAACCCTGTGCTTTGGATAAAAGCGTCTGATAAATGGCCAAATGTAATGTAAATGTATATTAATTACATTTTTATATTTTAATTTGAATATATATATATATATATATATATATATATCAAAATAATGGCAGCACTGATAAACTTACAAATTTGTAATGCCATTTAATGAAGAGAACATAATTAAAATACATTTTAAACAACCTACCGATTTGTTGATCTTCATGCATTAAAAGTGCACATGTCCAGAAAATATATAAGAAAGTTTGCAGATTAACTCCGAAGTTTAATTAAAAGTTCATCTTGATCTGAGTTGGACGTTTTAACGCCGCCGTCCTCTGCAGCACATAACTGCGGGTTCCACCTTACACCTACAGATTAGATCATCAATGGTTCTGGCTTGTGATTGGTGCGTCCTCTAGAGGGCGGGACTTGTTATTTAATTAGCGCTACCTAAGTGCATTTATTAAGGTGAGGATGGTGATTGGTTCATTTTATCACCACCCCAGAGATGAAGCACCAATCACAGCGGACTGAGAGACTGACTCATTCCCTCGTTCACTACTCACTACATAGTGAGCTGATCAGTGAGGAGCATTCAATATTCAGACACGTGAGGAGAAGGAAACTCCGCCCAGATTGGGATTCGAACCTGGACCCCCAGCGCTGAAAGGCGAACATGCTAAAAACTACATTATTAAGTAATAATTTGCACATTAGCACTAACAACTCTCTCCACCAATCAGTGGTGTTGCTGCTTGAAGCACATGGAGGTGGAGACATCCTGAGTCTTTTCTTGGTGGTTTGTAGAGAATATAAATCCTAAAGTATGAGCAATGATGTGGATTTCTAAAGGACACACACTCACTTTTCATAAGAAGATTAAAACAGACTTGATTTCTTACAGCTGACTTTTATTTTGTACAAAAAGATATATTACAGAACCAGAAAGAACCACAACCCACGATCGGTTTGTTTTTTTGTCACCGAAAAGAAAAAGTGATTTTTAGTGTTGAACCATTAAATTATCAAATAATCCAGGATTCAGGTATAAAAGCAAACGGAGTCTGGAACATTGTGCAGGTCGTGAAGGAGCGAGCGACAAGACGGAGGATCATCTGATCATCAGAGCTCCACCGACCATCGACCAAAATACTGAGACACACTGAGATGATGCTGTTGGCTCATGGCGCTCAGCCCTAAATTAATACCCCACTGATGGCTCACCCCTCTGACGGCTCACCCCCGACTTGTCACCCCCTCTGACTTGTCACCCCCTCTGACTTGTCACCCCCTCTGACAGGTGAAAACATCAACAAAATGACGGAATGAATTCCAGCTAAAGTGCAGACTGAATCTTGTGCGCAGCACTTGGTTCTTCGAAAGTGTTAATGAGATTGATGATCATGAATCAATTCAAACATGTTAATATACATATTAATTAAAACACTATTAACGAACTGATTGGGAATCAGATGTAGCGAAGCTCTCGACAGGTTTGTTGCAGACAGACGGAGATGATGGTACACCGCAGGCTGGTCCAGCAGCACGTCGTAGGAGACGGTTCTCTGCCTTAAGCGCTCGTTAATACTGACGACTCTTCTCAGCTGAACCAATCAGGACAGAACAATTTCACCAAATTCAACACTGTCACTGAATCATTAGGGTCGAAAAATCGACCCACTGAATTGTTTATGACATACACAGGGAGAAGTTGGTACACTGTATGTTGATGGGGGGTGGGTGGTCGTGGGGAGGGGATGGATGCTATGGATTTGGAATGAGTCGTGCAACTGACTACAGAAATGAGAAGTTGACATACTTTTAGTCTCACTGTTGAAATTTTGGGATACAACCCAATTGCTTTCGTGGGTCTGTATAGTGGGTGTGGTCAAGGTGGGCTGGGATGTCAGTACACAGAAGGGAATGATCTAATTAAACACGTTACTTCCGAAATCTGAACTCGGTTCTATGAATTAAATGCGTTTCCTCAGCGATCAACCCTAAACTGACCAACTTTGCCTGAATTTCTCGCTGGAGACTGAATTATGGGATGTATAACCAAATCCGTTTACAGGAAAAAAAAAAAAAAAAAAAAAAAAAAAAAAAAAAAA
>JAFMOD010000224.1:1996551-2015892 GCA_019802435.1 Corydoras maculifer
AAAACACACTTCAGTTTGAAGTACGCAAAAGATCATCGATCAGATCGTTCAACCGTACGTGAAGAGCCAGACTCGTTATCAGCGTGGAGGCCGGACCTTTAGAGGGAAACGTCTGAAATATCAAATACTGGATTTATTTTCAAGCGTTTCCCTCGACGACGGTCCTGTAACGACCGACTGCTTCACATCATACGAGAAAGAACAGAACCCAGGCCTTAACGTTTCGTAGCTTTTCTGCTTTGCATGCATTAACCCGGCTTCCGTAATGAAAGCCATATTCTTCTGTGCGAGTAGCGCCTCCTGGAGGCCTTACCCTTTAATCTAGCACTTCAGTCCAGTCTCTCTGCTGCCTTTGGTCTCATTATGGGCTTCTCTCTCTCTCCATTACTTTCTCTGTCTTTCAGCCATCTCGACCTGCACCTCTTCCCTCGCTGTGGCGGTTAACCGCTGAGCAGGTAGACCACCAGCTCGTAGGTGCACATCATTATGGCCGTGTTGGGGATCTGACGTACCAGGTGGGTGGTGAGGCCGCGGTACAGCGCTCTGTAACCCTCCTCTCGCATCACCATGTTTAAAGTCTGGACAAATGAACGGTATTTGTTGCCCTCTTCACGTAGCCTGGTCCGAATCACCTCTGCGGAAAAGGAGAACATGCAAAGGGGATTTTAATACCTTCGTTAGACCTACCATCCATCCGTTGTATGTGACTAAAAGCTAAATGTACCATGTGGGTACGCGATGGACGTGGCGCAGGTTTTGGACGTGGCGGCGGCCAGCATCATGCCCACAAAGTCGGACGCGTCCCTCACCGACTCGTCCTCGTCGTCCATGTTGGCGCTAGCCTTAGACTCGAGGAGCTTGCGTTTGATGCTCTCGTAGATAACGAAGTGAATGACCGTCTCTGAGATGCCGGCGTAGGAGGCGGACATGCCGCGGTAAAAGCCGCGCAGCCCGTCTGCTTTATACACGCGCCTCATGCATTCGAACGCGCTCATGCGCCTCTCGCCGCGATTCCTACAGACAGAGACGTGTTTACAAAGTCAGCCTGTAGAACCTGCTGTGGTGAACGCAACGCAGATGTTACATTTATATTTCTGTACAACAGCTCACCTGGCATCCAGCTGCAGCCGGGTCTTTATAAGCCAGATTGGGTTGGTTGCCGTGATCGCCGTGAACCCTGGGAAAAAAAAATAAAGGGGTTAAACAAGGAAATGACACTGATGAGCATTTCAGATCACTTAAGTAGCTTTATTGCTTTTAGGCTACATATATCTTTTTAAGCATATTATTAATGCTAATTATAATTAGAAATAGGGCACCGTGTGCTCCTCTAAGATGTTTTATGTTCATCTTTATCACCTGATTAAAGGTAACGCCCTTCTTTTATCAGATCAGATTTAGTACTGAATTCCTGACATGCAGCAGTATCTTTAATCGGGGAAGATATGTCGAGTCGGACTGAAGTTCTCTGATAAAACTAGATTTATTACAGAAAATACAGATCCTTGATCAACACCATAAACACATCTTGGAGCAGCAGCCACAGTCTCGACTTAAACAAGAGTTTTATTGGCACCATTGACACAAATGGGTAAAAAAAAAAAAAAAATCTCTATTAAGCGGAATTTAATTTATATCTGTATAATTCTCTCACTGTCAGGTTCCAATGAGTGACCATGGAGGTTCGATTCTCCTGAAGTCACCGATTTGAGTGAAAAGTATTTAAAATAATATAACTTGCTATGCCTAATGTCCTTCAAAGCGTGGTTTGGTGAGACTGTGAGTCAGTACAACATCAATGCCGTCCTCACAAAAGCTCAGTCAGTGTCCCAATACACTTAACATTAAGCGTCCTGTTTAAGGTCACTCAGTGTGATTGTATTCTGTAGTGAATATAGCAGCTTGTTTTTGGTTGAAGGGTGATTTTAAAGTACTGAGCTACTGGGTCATGAATGGATCATTATACGGGTCACAGAACCAGAACTGAGCCTTTATTACACGAGTTTTTATACTACTTCCAATTTAAGAGACATTTTTCATAAGCAGGGTTAAATTCACAGTTTTGAGCATAAGCTAACCTTTTTTAAACCTTTATTTTTACCCATCTTTGCCAAGGGCGCCGCTGATCCCGCAGCAGATATTGTCTTATGCTTTATAAGCGCTTTTCTATTTTATACAGCTGTTTGAATCTTGAGAGAGCAAGAGCACTTACAGATGAGCTCAACTCAAGAGGGCGCTGTCAACTAGAATTATTCCTGTTTGAGTTCACAGTTACGCAACTATCCATCTGGTCTGTCTACCTTAAGTAAGGTCAACATGCAACCGGGTCCGGATTCTATCATTCCAATTAAATTTGTGATTAAATTTTATAAATGTTGTCGTTAATGATTAGTAATAAATACATTCACAGCAAAAACAGATGTGGCTACATGAATTTAAGACCATAGAAATTCAGACCTGCCAACGTTGCAAAATCTTTAATAACAAAACCAGAAAAAGGGGCGGGACATCGGCTGAAGAGCGGAACTACATTGTCAATTAAGTATTACGCAAATGATAACAAATCAATAATAATTTAATAAGTACAATAATGTGCTTTGTAAAAACAATCCCAACTCTGTCTCGAATTACTTTTTAAATGATATGTAAACGGGTTTAGGGCGGCATAGTGACGTGGTGGTTAACACATCTGCGTGAATCCGTGAGTTTCCATGTTCTCCCCGTGTCAACGTGGGTGTTCTCTGGTTTCCTTCCACAATCCAAAAACATTGGATTTAAGGTGAATTGGCTGCTCTGAACTGCCCCTATATAATGTGTGTGTGTGAGTAAGCGAGCGTGTGCCCAGCTATAGATTGGGGTCCTGTCCTGGTTCTATTTGCCCAGCGCCTGAAACGTTCTCCTCTGGAAGGTGCAAGATGCTGACCCTACCATCACTATGGTAGTGGTCTGAGTCCATTACACATGCTTAACAAAATCAAACCGATCTGAGCTTTAAGTAAAAATAAAAGGGTTTGTATCTCTAAAGTTCACACGGTTACAATTGAGTTCATGTACTTTTGTCTATGCAGTTTAGTAAAATGTACTAGATAAAGGTTTTTACCTTTTATTTAATAATAAATTTAGTAGACACACAGCAAATTTGATGGTCACAAAACTACAGTACAGATCTGAAAAATGTGGACGGACTTCACTGTGAAATAAAAACGTTTTTTGATAAATCAGATACGGATGAACTGGACTTGTGCATGTTGGCAGGTCTGAAGAGTGTGCAGATTCAAACCAAGCTGCTTTGCACACAGGTCTGATTGATGTACAACATTCTAAATGACCTCAGAAACTAGTTTTGAAGTCGTTTATGAGACCCCACCGTCAAATCAAATGTGAGGATAAAAAAAAACGAGACAGATGAGTGTTTAAAATACTCCTAAGACATTTTGCTGTGCAACACTAAATGGAGAAACATTCTCAGAACCAAAAAAGAGGTCTACTGACCTAGAGTAGTGAATAGGGGAGAGGGGCTCTAGATAGGGGGAGAGACCTAGAGCAAGTGGGTGAAGGAGATGATAGAGAGATAGAGAGATGGTGTCTCTGACGAGTACTCACGGGGAGGGGCAAAGCGCCTCCTCACAGCTGCAGGACGGAGCCTGCAGATATGGGGGGGAGGTTGGAGCAGGCTGGCTCACAGAGTACAGGCCTAAAATAGACACAGGCTTTTCTGTACCACAGTCACAAGCAGCAGCAGCAGCAGCAGCAGGGGGCGGAGCACTTCAATCAAGCCCCACCCACACACCTCTAATAAATCCCAAGCTCCACCCTTATAGTACATACGCACTTCTACACTGACCCTTCCCCTCCTACACTTGTCATTGTTCCCTTTCCGTAAAAAATAGACAGAAGGAGAAAGACAAGAGTAGAAAAGAAGATGGAGCAAAAGACAGAGGGGTCTTAAATTTGATGAGACGTCATTAAACCAGTGGCAAATATGTTCTGCTGGTTCTGCAGCGCAGTAAAACTATTACCAATAAAGTTAGCCCTCATGAACTCAATCAGTTTTAATTAATTTAATTGGGATTGAAGAATATGAAAACCATAGTAAGGAAGGTGCAAATGCTAACCTCGTCCACCCTGCAGAGTCATTAAACAATAAAGGGCCTGAATATGATCCCATTACCAACGTTTATCATGGGCCAACGCCTCCTTCAGGAGAGAAGTGTGACCTACATTTCATGAAACAGGGACAGAACCAACCGAGAGGTCAAGGCTGGTTATCAGATCTGACTCAAGCCAGACCTGATTGCGAGCACGGCCTTCGATCTGCACGTGTTCGGAGCCTGTTGTAAACAAACTCTAAACCACCCCACGCAGTCGATTGTTTCCGGACACTGGAATTATCACTGAACCGGTCGCCCCTTATTGTGTGCTCATATTAACTCTAATTATTGGCCCCACACAAGGCGTCTGATGTGTTCTTACTGATCACGTTCTGTGAGCTTGTAGACGAGGGATGACGTTTTATTAAAGCAACACGGTACGAGAGGGGTGGGGCATTATGGTGCTGTGAGGTCTGACACATAGTGCAGTTTCACCTCTTTCATGTGATTTACTTACATTAATACAAAAGCTCGAGTATATCATTACTTTTAAAACATTACAAACACACTATAATAAAAAAATTAAAAAATTTGATTCAGAAATATGTTTTATAATCTGATCTTCAGTGGCACGGTGGCTTAGTGGTTAAGCACGTTCGCCTCTCAGCGATAGGGATTCCCGGTTTGAATCCCAACCTGGGTGGAGTTTCCATGTTCTTCCCGTATCCGCGTGGGTTTCCTCCGGGTTCTCCGGTTTCCTTCCACAGTCCAAAAACATGGATTGAGTCAATTGAATTCTCCAAATTGCCCCATGTAGAGTGTGTGTGTGTGTGAGTGAGTGTGTGCCCAGCGATAGGTTGGCACTTTGTCCTGGGTGTATCTGCCCGGCGTCCGAGACGTTCTCCCCTGGATGGGCATGGGGAACCCCCCCCCGCAACCCTAATAGAGGATAAAGCGGAAGATAATGAATGAATGAATCTGATTTTCTGCGATGTGATCTAATCCGGTTGTTATAGCAAACACGGAGCCGTTTGTCCAGCTGTGACATCATCAGCAATAACACACACCTCTGAGCTTTTCATATTCATTCAAATGTGTGATAAACAATACATTATTTTAAATCATAACCTGCACATTAATATAAATAGCGAGCAATTCCTGTTGTTTTTAAAAAGTGGTTCTGTAATTTAGCCACTAGATTTTTTTGAAAACAGCGCTAGATAACTTGGCGGAAGACCAGATTATTAACCATTTTGTTTTTAATAAACACATTTATGAATTAAACATTTCAAATTTTTATTGTAGTGTGTTTGTAAGGGGTTTATAAAAGCAATAAGGCACTCGAGGTTGTTATTAGGCCCGCTTCAAGTCGGGCCTAATAACACCTCTTTTCTCTGATTTACTCACAATAATGCCACGCCCTCTCACGCCTTATTGCTTTATTACTGCACTAAACGCTTCCCGACTTTTATAGATGTGGCATTAGGACAAGGTTAGCATTTGCCTTTCAAATGCTAGCATTTCAAACTACAATCACAGGAAACTGACAAAAAAAGAAAGGAAAAGGCAAAGATATAAGAAAACTAATCTGTCTACAACAATGTTAAATCCATCCATCATCATCATCATCATCATTATCATCATTAGGAGAATCATGATCATACCAGAGAGGTGAGAAGAGACTACCTGAGGCGTCCCGATTCCGCCCGCGAGGACCGCTGCCCACCGCGCATGGCACCCTACACATGTTAGCGTAGCGCCCTGCTAGTGGCCGCTACTACACACAGCACAGACAGCGTGTGAAGCCAGACTGTTTAGTCGCACACTGGCACGTTAAGATTTTGATTCTCCAGCCCTCGAAAGGTAGAGAAAGAAAACAAAAAAAAGAGGAGAGGAAAGCACAACCCAAACTTTGAGGACCTGATCTTCTTGCTTGTAAGTGCTTCTTGGTTCCTCGGCGCAATCATGGTTTCATCGTTTGTTTGATCACCAATGAACTACATCAACAAAGTATTTTATTTAACAGAAGCTAAAGGAGATGGCTGGCTGGTTGTACTGGATTTAAAAATATTAAAGCACTTTTTTATTTAGACTATTAGACCACATTCACCTGAAGATAATACTAAAATCATATATAATAATTACAGTTTAATATTATTATTTTTATATTATATTTAATCTGTAGCTCTGCATAAATAAGATTAGAATAAACCTCCTGTGCATGGGAGTGGGTTAGCTTTTAGGAGGCTCGTCAATTCTCGCTGTTCAAAGAAGCAATGTGGTCGCCATGCTGGTCAAAGGAAGTTATTTAGTTGGGCCCAAATTTTAGCATTTTACTATGTTAAGCATTTAAGCCGCAACACTGAAGGGACTCCCTGCTGGAAACTCAATCAGGAACTTTTAATAATTATGGTACGGCTCATTGTGTAACTAAACTGTTAGTTAGGTTTCAGGTCTCGATGATTTATTAATTGTTATTATTGTCTTAATTGCACATCCGCACTGCAAACCACAGTAGTTAACTGTTTTCATGGGATGATTGATTCAGGACAATTATATTAATTCTGATTCATTAAGAACAAATCATTTTCAGTAGGAATTTGCATTGACGGAACATGTTCTTCGTCGGAGGCCCGTTTTTTAATGATGCTGAGAGTTGGTGAGAATTTGGCTTTGAACAACGTGTCAATCCTGAAAGTCTTTCATTGTGCTTTCGTTTTAAAAACCAACAAATCCTGGAAAATAAAGTATCCAAAACATGTGCTGCCTAGTCCCCATTCACTGAGGAACCAAACACAGACCTGGATTATCTAGGCTAAGCTTTTAGTCTATGTCTAACAGATTCTATGTAAACACTGGTTGTAAAGCATCTCCCATGATACACATTTGCTAGTAAGATGTAAGTACCATTTTAGTCCGATCAACCAGTGCAAACAAGTTACTGTCTTAAAGACAAAATGCATCGGATGGAACACCGGGGACTCTTACCTGCGAGGCCGGCGGACACCATGTGCACCTGCGTGGAGTCAGGTTGCAGCACCCCATTGAGCTTCTCCTTAGCTGTGGAGTAAGCTGCAAAATATATCGCTCTGTAGAGACAACCGGAGAAAACAAACAGTCCCGCGAGTCAGTTCACCTTTAATTACTTCAAATAAACACAAACAAAACAACTGAACGTCAGGGGTTTACAGAGTGCTGCGTCTTGGCCTCACACACCCGTTTTCAGCGCTGTCTATTTGTGATAGACATACAGCAACAGTCAAAAATCTGGACACCCCCCCTTCTTACTCCGCTTACCGTAGAGATGGACTTTGTAGTTTAAAAATTACAGACTATACGATCACTGATACGGTCATAATTAAAAAGACGTCCACACGCTGTATAGGAATTCTAACATGTACGCTGGAGCACAAAGTGGGATCTGAGAACCCGAAACAACCAAAAACATGTGTTAGAAAAGACCTGCACTCAACAAAGCTGCCCCGGAGTGAAGGAAAACAAACCGTGACGTTCCCGAAGTTAAGTTAATATTATTTCAGATTGCAGTTGCCAGGAAAACGAGGCGCAGCAGAAAGACGAAGGCCTTTCCTGAGCATGTGGACGCATCGATCCGAATGAATAAATTAATAAGTATTCAATCAATGTATCCAAACTGAATTATGAGCTGGTTATGCTCACGGCGTTTCGGGACTGATTTGAGGTCGAGGACATTTGTTTCTAATAGAAAGTGTTTACATTTGTTTGGCGTATAATCCAAAACCTAAAAACTGTCTATTAGCAAAGCTCTGCACTGATCGGTCACATGTGCAGCAGAATTAACCCTGGATTTACTGCTGGGTGTAAAACCTGAGATTAATCCCAACAAAATTTCCGCTGCAGTGGTTAAGCTCTCATGGCTTCGTAACCGACTTTCGGCGAGAACACGATGACAAGGTCAGATTTTTAACTGGCTGCCTTAAGTACGACGCAGAACTCCCAGATTTAATCCAGTACATTTCCACAAACAATTCCCAACCAATCAGTGCTCTCTATACAGCTGACCAGATTTTCTGTCAGCTGCTGCGGTAAAGAGCAACAGAGATGGATGGCGATTATATAACCTTAAATGTAACAGATTGTCTTAGATCTGATGGGAGATATGAATGCATGATGACATTTGGTCAAGATGGGTCAGCAACACCTTCACTACATCCACTACACACTTAAACAAATAGACAGTGGAACACAAGAAAGGGCCTTCCCCAAACTGTTTCTACTGCTTTCACGTTGGAAACATTAATTTAAAAAATGCATTGTGAAGTACATGGTTTTATGAAACCGTGGAAGTTAGAGCAGCTGAATGATTAAAGGGGGTGTCTGAATACTTTTGTCCAGATCATGGGGTCAAAAGCAAGCAAATAAACGTGAAAACTAAAACCAGCAAGCTGATTTAAACACACATTTCAAAATGAAAAACAACATTTCGGCTCATACCTGGATGGAGCCACTCCCACCAGATTGGGCCCAAGTCCACGGAAGAGTGAGCGAGGCCCCTCCCTCTCAAGGATTAACCTGTGGATTAAATAAACAGAGTATGGATTTAAACAGAATCTCACATTTTAGCTTTTAATCGGCAGGTATTGTTGTAATTACTGATCATTTGTAATCAGGTAACTTTTGGCCGCTCCAAATGACCCCCCTCTGAATTGCCCCTGTGAAGCATGTGTGTCTGCGTGAGAAAGTTTGTACCCATTGATCGATTGGCACCCTGACCTGGGTGTATCTGCCCGGTGCCTAAAATGTTTTCTCTTGGATAGGCAGAAGGAACCCCCCACCCCGACCCTCATGAGTTAAACATGAGGCATGAGGTCCATGGGTGTTGTAGCCCAGGGCTTAGGGTTTGGGCTATTCATCTAAAATTTAGGGTTCAATTCACCAACATTTAGCAGCGGTGTCTGACTCACATGTCTTCATCTTTTTTTTAACAATTTTTACCAGTTACCCCAACAACCTCAAGCCTATTTCTTACCTTTAGGTGTATATGACAATCCAATGATGTATTAAACTGACTAAACCACCTTTAAATTCTGTAACAACCCCAATATCGATCACTGGAATTAATGGCTCTCAGGTCCTAATTAGGAGCAGTGGATTATTGTGTTTCTGATGGATGACACTGTCTTAATCGTTCATCTCAATTAAAAGTGTAATGTGGCTCATATTATGGAGGTAAATGGAAAAACCCTCAGAGTGTGAGTGTTAGAGAGTGCAGCTCCGATGAGATCAGGTTTACGTCGGGTCCGGAGGAATACTGCTCACTTGATTGCAGTCAGTGAACAAACATTGGTTTCTATTAAAAGCCAAGTGACACTCGTCTGCCTGCAGCAAACGTCATACTGAAAACTGGTGTGAGGTCACATAGCTGCCACACACACACACACACACACATGGTCGAATTCTAATGAGAACAACATAATACAGGCAATCAATCAATTATAATTGTATTTTTATGAAACTGTATAATTCCATCTTTGGGGTTCAGTTTGGGAAGCACAGTAATTTTTTTGTTCCAGCATGACTTGTGCTTTAGTGGACCAGGAGGGTCCAGAAACACATGGATGGGTGAGTTTGATGTGGAAGAACCTGACCTAAACCACATAGAGCACAATCCTGCCAAACACACTTGAAATGATCTAGAACCAAAGCTGTGAGTCAGGCACCCTTATACAAGATCAGTGGCTTAGAATGAATCGGCAAAGATTTCAAACTCCAGGCAGACTTAAGAGTTGAGTGGTATTTATGAAAGCTGCGATGGAGAACCAACTTAAAATGGAAGGTCATTAAAACTCTTGTTGGTGTGACGTGTAGATGTAAAAGAGGTGCCAATACTTGTTCATATAGTGCATCAATACCACAGACATCCACATATTCACATGAAAGACCTGAAAGAGTTGATTGAAATAAAAGTAAAGAACATGTTCAGATTGTAACATAATTCTTTAATTTTTTTTAAGTGAATTTAAAACTTTAGAAGGTGATAACAGTCATGTCTGGTTTATATAGCCTCTGCTGGAGAAGCAGTTCACGTGGAGGGTATTCACTAAACACTTACTTATGTAACTTCACATGAATTTTTATTTTTTTTTAAATTGCATTGGGATTCCCAAACTGCCAAGAAAACGCCCTCCCTCTGAAAATCCGCCAACATGAAAACCCATGAGAACATGAGGAAAGTGAGTTATGAAAAACTAAAGCCATGTATCAGATTCTGCTCTGGGCCCTGAAGCGGCGGCTTTCCTACATTCGCTACGTACATTATTGAAACTGAGAAGATGAGATCTGCACTTTGAGTTCTGCACTTAGAACTATAATCATACACACACACACAGAAATAACAACAGGTTTCATTAGAGCCATACCTGGTGCTCAAGTCAACCGTACGCATTCGAGTGTGGTACACAGAACTCTGCAGCTCTAATGACACCCTGGTGTTTTAATGGCCTATTATGATGGGCACTTGCTGCCAGTGGCAGTTCTGAGACAGCTATGGGAAGCATTAAGCTGAGGGAACTGGAGCAAAGGGCATTAGAACATTCTGCCCAATCACTTGGAACAACAAGTCTGAAGACCGGTCAGAACATGTTTACCTGTTTATTGTAGACATTGGTTACTATAATAAAAATTTAAATTACAAATGCTAATATTGCTACATGTAGCTTTGTTGTTGTATAGTTACAGTACAGTGCAGTGTAGTATAAGTCTAATAATAATTCAG
Source organism: Corydoras maculifer (assembly GCA_019802435.1). Taxonomy (NCBI): domain Eukaryota; kingdom Metazoa; phylum Chordata; class Actinopteri; order Siluriformes; family Callichthyidae; genus Corydoras; species Corydoras maculifer. The sequence goes on from JAFMOD010000224.1 coordinate 2,007,397, forward strand.
TAATACTTGAGATAGGACCCTCATAGCACTGCCTGTCTCTGGTGTATAAAACATCTTAACGACTCTATGTATAGTGCAACAAAGATGTTACATTATAAATTGGCTGTTTAAAATTGCCCTTATATAGTGTGTGTGTGTGTGTGTGTTCCCAGCAATAGTTTAGCGCCCTGGATGTATCTGCCCAAAGCCCGAGATGTTCTTTCATGGATGGGCATGTGCCCCCCACACGCTCCTAGTAGAGAATTAAGTGGAAGATAGTTAATGTATGGATGGTATTGTAACTCAAATGTATTGGGTTCTAAACATAATGATCAGACCCAATTTTTTATTTTTTTTTAAATCCCAATTTATTTTTATTATTAAAATGTTGCTCAGAATGCTAAATATGGGCAACAAAGACTACAGGATGACACACAAAGGCCTCCGAATGACTCTAGAATGCTGCTTTTATGTTACAAACTTGTTAAACTAAACATTCATGTACCCTGTGCTTTGATGTTTACTCACTTGAGGCAGTGCAAGGGCCCGGGAGGGGACATGCGAGCCACGCTTGCACCATTCATCGCAGTCAGCTGGACCTCAGGGATGTAAAACGTCATAGAGGAAGACTGTAGTCTAGTCTTCACCACTTCTAGAGGACACGTCAAGATTGCGCCGACTGTGCCCCCGCAGCTGAGAAATGGGAAGAACAAACTTATGTAGTGAGAGAAAATATCCGGATTTTTCTTCATCATGTCAAAGATGCTGCAAAGACGCTTTAGTATGAAGTCTATGATATTCATTATATCATCAGCTCCACTTACCGTAAAGATGGACTTTGTAGTTCTACAATTCCAGACTGTAGTCCATCTGTTTTTGGGCTACAGTGCATACTGTGCACTCTGTTCTCTAATGGTCAGGACCTCAATAGTACCACCACAGAGCAGGGATTATTTGATGGGTGTTCCTATCCCAGGAGTGTCACTGAGGTGCACTGCTGCACTAACCCCCCCCCCCCCGCCCCAATCACCACATCAGTGTCACTGCAGAACTGACAATCCACCACCCAAATGATACCTGTTCTGTGATGCTCCTGACCAACAAATGACAGAGAACCAACAGGGGATGAACAAATACAAGAAAACAGATGGACTACAGTCTGTAATCATAAAACTACAAACTCCATCTATATGATAAGTGGAAGAAATAGAATATGGAGACTGGTAATGTAACTCATTAATATGTAATGAAGATGTCATTATACACATGTGCTCTTACACTGACAGCATGTTGCATGTAAACAAGACTTTATTCCACACTCTACAGATCTGTGTATGAGACTAAGTTCCTAATATGACTTCATACCTGAAGAAGTTTACACAAAGCTTCTCCTGTTGGTTTCTCAGTGCTGTTTACATCGACTCGGCTCAGGAGGGACCAACAAATCCTACCAACACTTCAGCATTTGTTCACACTTGAGTCAAATTTGTGATTATGTTGCAACAGCACAGGGCCTCTGTGTCTTAAACTGCTGTGTCAGTTTTACTCGGAGGAGAATTTACTTAACCCATACCTGGTACATTCCAGGGTGAAAGGGTTTCATGTCTGACAAAGATCAGACCACTCCAAATCCAGTGAGAAATGAACAGTCAACGGTTCTTTACTCTTCAAAACCTACGCTGCTGTGGCGTTCCACCTTGAGCCTATATTTGGAAACTTCACTGCGCAGACAGACGCGATGAGGCACGAATTGTCAGGTCTATGTGCTAACGACTATTTTTACTCCTTCTGCCTTTTAAAAGGATGACCTATATTACAGGCTTCAGCTGTGACCTTCGGCCTACTTTTCTGCTGTTTGTAGTGCTGGAAGTCACCCGCGCACTCTCTGTGTGTGGAAACTTGATCGCAAAAGAGTGCAGGGCCAAAACAAAGCTGTTTCCAGCCTCACTCTTTGCCTTCAGAGTTCTCCTACAACGCTTGTGCATGTTATTCTTTACTAATTACAAGCTACGAGAGCTTGCCCCATATTTCGGCAGGAATAAGATCACTTGCATAACTTGTAGGAATGTACTTTAAATCAAAGCTTTGTGCTGCTCAGACAAAATCTTTTACTCCAAAAGCAGCCAATCTTGCCTTTATGGATCTATGCGTTGAGTACTGGGGCTCAGTCACGCTCCCCTAAACCATTACCACCATGTTAAATGCATATGACTGTGCCAAATGTTTGGTTGGATGCCTAATTTTGGCAATAGGACTTAATAACCACTTGAATTTAATTAAACAAGGGTGTGTGGAAATTATTTTGTCTGTCTAGTGTTCAACATACAGTCTAGTTAATTACAGGTAGGCAAGGTCAAAACTAAGCATGCTGACAATTTAAAAAAAGTTAATATAAGTGGAAAAACACCCAGACCACTTCTTTCTAACTCGTTATGAGCAGGTGGTGTACCATTTTAACAACATACCTTCTCTTTTAATAATAAACTTACGTTATCCAAACACTGAGCAGCTAGTTCACTACGTAGACTTAATACCTAAATGATAGCTCGAGGTGTTTTGCTGGGAAAACTTTATATTCTAACTTTTAACTATGATGGATTTATATTCCAGTTATTTTGAAGCATAAATGTGGTCCATTAAAACCGTCGTCAGTCCAGGGGGCGTTTCTTTGAGTGCCATACAGACAAAATGAACATTACAACAACGATTATCACGCTATAAATGATGTGGTTTCAAACGTTTTCATAATTATAGAATCTCACCAAATAGGATAATTAATAAGCGCAGTCTCGCTGTGGCTTTAACAATATTCTAGAATCGTCCAGCGGGGTAATTCAGGTCTCATCCCAAAAGTACAACGCTGTGCTACATAGTATACAAACAGAGCCGCATAAGCGCAGTGCGAGGACTTTACTCGAGGTGCCCTACGTAGCGTGTGAACGCGTGGATTGGGACACGGCCGTAGTGTTTCGAACCATTCAACGGTCACCTTACAAATTCCATTATAACGTTAATGTGAAGGTAGTCGACAGAGGGTCGAATGTGAGAGAAAAAACGGAGTGCGTCTGAGGAACGGGGTAATAAAGCGTCATCTGTGAAAGTACATAATAATAAGAATAATAATAATAATAATAAAAGCCAGACAGTCGATACGGTTGACGTTGTCGGCTTCGACAGCTAACTGGCAGGCTAACCGGTGAGGTTAGGCGAGGCCTGGTTTGCAGTGAGGCGTGTCATTATGAAGGCATAAATAAAATAAAACTTATAAAAAATGAGCGGATTTGGATGAAATAACGGCGGGGAGTTTGTGCACAAAAGAAAGCCGAGTGTTTGTGACGCCGCTGAATAAAACGAACGCATCGAGGCGACATGACAGACTCACCCTCCAGCAAAGAGATGAACCAGCGTGTCCCTCTGACTCATCCTTCAGCATTCTTCTCTCCTCGCCTCCGATCGGACTGAAACGGCGGAAGGACAGACCGCCACCGGACACCGGGATCTGTTATTATTCAGCCTGGAACCACCACCAGCCCCCGGTCGATGGGCGAGACGCCGCAGCGGACTGTCAGCTCAGTGCGACGCGCCCCAAACCGGTATCTGCGAACGTCTCGATGTAAACGTCTGATTGTCTTTCCGGCAGGGATTTTAAGGCCGATGCCAGCGTTTGGTCCGCCCGCCCCGCGTCGCTCTCATCCGTCTCTGCGTCCCGCGGCTCTGCAGCTGCACACAACCGACTGGGAGCCGACTCTGTATTTACAGTCGAATCAGAAGCCCTGACAACAGAAGCCCTGGTTGGCCGACGCCGCGCAGCTCCCGCCCCCCGATCATGCTCCTTTCACGTGATCAGACCATTGATGAATCGCAAGTGATGTGTGATGGTCCAAAGTACTGTTTAAATAGAGCGTCCTGCCTGTCGGTGCCTCTGATCTCTAAATATCACCTTATCTTTTTTTTTTTTTAGCACGATGCTTCCTTGTATCGCATGTTTTCCTCCCCGATATTCTTCACAAAGCACCAATTTGGAGAATTTCAGACCACAAGAAGATAATGTGGTCCATAACTCGAGATAAAGGGCCAAGCTGATGTTCAAGATGGGAGTCATTTATTGGTGCCCAAACCCAAACTCACAAGTTATCATGGTACAACTTATTTAATCGCTCATCTCATCCCATAATTCATTCATTCATTATCTTCCGCTTTTATCCTATATTATGGTCGCTTGGGGGCCCATCTTATTAAATACACCCCATTAAATAATCTTTTTTTTTTTTAAACTTTCTAAAGAAATACAGAGCTGTATTGTATCTGTCTAATTCTTGTCTGATGTCTGATATGTTAAATCTTACTGTTGTTACTTTGACACGATTTGCAGCTTTATTCCAATATAGAGCAGTGTGCACGTGGCAAGAAAAACAAATCGCTTTATCTGTCTCTACTGAGCATTCAGGGGCAGATTGTTGATTCTGTGGCATTCGAGGATAAAATGAGGACAATGTAGGTGGCATGCAGGGATACAGTGGCAATGATGTTAGAACAAGCAGGGACAGGGTGGGGGTGATTTCAGGGCATGCAAGAAAAAAAGGGGGGATGATGTTGAGACATGTAGGGACCTGAGGGGGGTATTAAGGCTCACAGGGACAGAGGGGGGTAATGTTGAGACATGCATGGACAGGATGAGGATGATACTGGGACATGTATGGACAGGGTGGGAATGGTGAAGCATGCAGAGATAGAGTGGGGGCAATGCTGGGACATGCATGGTCAGGGTCAGGACTGGACTGGACTGGAATTCTGGCATACTGGGCATTTTCCTGCCGGGCCAACAGTGCACCATAGACAGTGCTCTTCACCAATCAGGATGTAATATGAAAGCAGCCCCACCACTTCCCTGTGTGTTTACACTCCAGCCGATGTTGCTTATTTTTTAGAAAGCAAGTAGCAATGCTCAAAGCAAACACGCATGCTCTTCAGTTTCTGTCCTCAGCGAGCAGCGGGTTCTCCGCTTTTCTCCCACAGTCCAAAAACATGAATCCAGGTCAACTGAATTCTCCAAATTGCCCCATATAGAGTGTGTTTGTGTGTGTGAGTGTGTGCCCAGTGATAGATTGGCGCCTTGTCCTGGGTGTATCTGCCCAGCACCCGAAACATTCTCTCCTGGATGGGCATGAGGAACCCCCCCGCGACCCTAGTAGAGGATAAAGCTGAAGATAATGGATGGATGGCTGGAAAACCTAAAAAGCATTTTTTTACTGACTTTTTTCTCACCCACAATGTTATTGCTTTATTCTACAACTTCAACTACATGCAAATGGACTATTATGCAAATGAGGTTATGACATCATTTAGCCACTTTGCTACAATTAATCAACCTGATGTGAAACGCTGTACTCCGTGCACCTGTGTCTATATGAGGGCGCAGTAGCTCAGTGGTTAGGATGTTGGGCTATCAAGCTGAAGCTTGTGGGTTCAAATCCCAGGTCCACTGAAGTTACCAGTGTGGGTCCTTGAGCAAGACCCTTAACCCTCATTGCTCCAGGGATGTTGTGATTAACCCTGTGCTCACCTTGTAAGTCGCTTTGGATAAAAGCGTCCAATAAATGACTAAATGTAATATGATTTTGATACATTTTAGTATTGTAATGTAATGTTTTAATGTAATAATATAATGTAAGCAATTTTCCCTGTAACAGTTCCCCCCCCCCCACCATCAGCTGACAATGGATACGGTGTTCCACGTGAGAGCTGAACCTAATTTAATTAAAATGCACACGTTTTACAATCCAGTCACAACCCAAGGAGTGGAGATCATGTGTGGAATAATTGGATTTATCAGGTGGACTGAATGCATGTGAACTGTAAGAGTGCAGAGTGATGCTGATGCCCAAATCTGACTTGGGTTACACACTTCTGTCATATTTCAGCATTATACTGACACATCAGTGTGGCTGGTTATGTTTACATGTTCCACACGGTAGGAGATTGGAGGGGACACACCCTTCTATCACTGAATCTGATGATTCTAGCAGTCCAATCACCACATGTGTATAAAATCAAGCATCTAGCTTTGTGGAAACAGTTTGGGGAAGGCCCTTTCATTCTCCCTGCAAGACTGAGCCTCAGTGCACAATGTAAGATCCATAAACTGATGGTTGGTTAAGTTGCTGTGACATGTAAACTAAATGTTTTTGTAAAAATATTGATAAAACATATAAAACTGTATCTTTATTTAATAACTGTAGAATCAGCCAAAATTACATTACGTTTGTCTGAATTAAAGCTAGCAAGCTGGTCACGAGGATTTAGAACTGGTAATCTGCTGCATTCCAGACTTCATTAGATCTCATAACCTTCCATTTACTGAGGGAAAAAAATATAAATAAATAAAAAGATATATTTAATTTAAGTTATACCTTATAAAAGTGTAATTAAAAGCTGAAGGAATGTATCTTTAAAACAAACATTTTAACAAACCATCATCCAAACAAATAAGTGTATTTTCTGATTAAGTTCATGAAGCTCGTCACCGTTAAACCTCGCTTTCTAAAAAGTCAAACCTTTGACTGCAGGTTGCTTTTCGGTCATTTATCAGATGTGACCCAGTGACAACAAATCGATGGTGAGGCTTTGCTTGCTGTAGATACAAATTCTAAAAATAGCCAAATGGAGTTTAGAATACAAACAGAGACTAAAACCTAAATTTACAGTACAGTTTTGCTCCATTGTCTATTCTCTCCACTTACCATACAGATGGACTTTGTAGTTTTATAATTCCAGACTGTAGTCCATCTGTGTTCTTTGTTGTTGTTGTTAGTCTCCTGTTGGTTCTCTGTTCTCTGTTGGTCAGGAGCATCATAGAACAGGTATCATTTGGGTGGTGGATTGTTTATTGTCAGTTCTGCAGTGACACTGATGTGGTGAGGCAGTGCTGCTGGAGTTTCTCCACCTCAGTGACACTGCTGGGATAGGAATAATGCACCAACCTGCTCTGTGGTGGTACTATTGAGGTCCTGACCATTAGAACAGAGTACACAGTATGTACTGTAGAACACTAACAGATCGACTACAGTCTGAAATTATAGAACTACCATCTTTACAGAAAGTGTAACTGAAAACATAGGAGGCGTGTCCAAACTTTTGAATGGTACTGTATATTCATTAATTATCTTCCGCTTTATCCTATATTAGGGTCGCAGTGGGGTTCCCCATGCCCATCCAGGGGAGAACATCTCAGGCGCTGGGCAGATACACCCAGGACAGGACGCCAACCTATTGCTGGGTACACACTCACTCACACAAACACACTCTACTGTATGTGGGGCAATTTGGAGAACTTAATTGACCTTGATCCATTCGGAGGAAATCCACACGGACATGGGGAGAACATGGAAACAACCCAGATGGGGATTTGAACCGGAAATCCCTAGCGCTGAGAGGAGAACATGCTAACCACTAAGCCACTGTGCCGCTCAGTAACTGTACCATCACAGTACATAATCAGTTAAATAAATGTGTTTTATAATCCTCACTACAGAGCTGATAAATCTATGCTGACCACGTACTCACTATACTCCGGCTCTTGCGGTAAAGCCGATTGCTCATCGTTTGTCTGTATATATATATATATATATATATATATATATATATATATATATATATATATATATATATATATATATATGTAAATATGTTTTATTTCTATACAAAAATGGAAAACTAGCGCAAATTTACACAACCTGCGCAGGAAACAAGAGAAACGGGTTCAATGAGTCCACTGTTGTAGTGGCCAAATTCATATCCCATGATTCCCCTTCCAGCAGCAGACTGAGTCGCCTACACCCAGTCATTCCCAAATGGCCCATATGACTCAAATTCACAATCTGCCCATGCAGTCGCGTGCAACTTTGGACCGGACAGCTGATTTGTTTCCATGAGCTTAATGAGACAGACACGCTGTTCAATATTAAAACTGCACTCGGCTATGGACATCATCCAGAGGGTATCAGTGTGTAATGAGAATCACGGCAAAACCTGCAGACATACACACACACACACACACACACACATCTTAATTCATCCTGTACATACAGACAGACACAGAGTACTGGGTCTGCTCCCCTAAAACATTAGGGTTGAACATCTTGCCAATAGTGGACACTTTTCTAGACAAGAAACCTCTGATTTGAAGCCCAAACCTAAAACTGATGATCCTACACCCAAACCACTGACAAACGCATCCTTATCTTTAATTACAGATAAAACCACATATCCTACAATTATAATTCATTCATTCATTATCTCCCGCTCATCCTCTATTAGGGTCGCGGTGGGGTTCCCCATGCCCATCCAGGGGAGAACGTCTCGGGCGCTGGGCAGATAGACCCAGGACAGGGCGCCAATCCATCGCTGGGCACACACTCACTCACACAGACACACTCTATATGGGGCAATTTCGAGAATTCAATTAACTTGATCCATGTTTTTGGACTGTGGGAGGAAACCGGAGAACCCGGAGGAAAC
>JAFMOD010000224.1:2016284-2050961 GCA_019802435.1 Corydoras maculifer
GCACACACTCACTCACACAGACACACTCTATATGGGGCAATTTCGAGAATTCAATTAACTTGATCCATGTTTTTGGACTGTGGGAGGAAACCGGAGAACCCGGAGGAAACCCACGCAGACACGGGGAGAACATGGAAACTCCACCCAGATGGGGATTCGAACCGGGAATCCCTAGCGCTGAGAGGCGAATGTGCTAACCACTTAGCCACCGTGCCGCCAATTATAATTTCTAGAAAAAATATATAATATAATATAAAAATGTTCCTTCGATAATATTATTGCTTTCTGATCATTTTACAAAAGAACTTTAAAGCAGTTATCATTGACGTTGGGCCCTATTTTGGTGTGTCCATGTCCATGCTGCTACATACTCGCTTACTGAATAAGTCTAATGATTTAGAATTGATTTAGTCAGAGCACTGAATTTAATTTAGTTCCTACTGTGTAATAATTACTGTCTTGTGAATAATTAGCCACTCCTCAAAATTTCATTGCTATCAAACTTCCCTGGACTCAGAGCTAAGATCATTTTGTCTCTGTGCAAAGTAAGGCAGACTAAGAGAGACCCCCACCAACACACACAGGATCAATGTTAAGGATTAACTAAATATCCAGCATGTTGGGTTTAATAAGTGGCCATAACTACCACCCGCTCCTTCATGTCGATTTTGTATGGAACGTTTGTCAGGAAAAAACCTCGTCCTGTCATCGAACTTCAAACATCAGCATCTGAAGTTAGTTAAATGTTTCTGAGACGTTAAATGGATTTTTTATGGTCAGATGAAAATAAATCCATTTGGCAGCGAACAAAATGGGCTTGGCATCAAACGAGAGATGACTACACTGAAAGGAACGTCATGCCCAATGTAAATGTGATAGAGGCTCTGTGATGTGGGACTGGGTGCCTCTACCAAAGTTCTCCAAATGGGGCAACATGGAATCCTCCTGCAGGACAACCACCTGAAAACCTGCAGAAAAGCACAAACAAATATTAATGCATGGCTGCAAATGATTATTGTGGGTCATGTGTTTTCGTTAAAAATAATAAAGTTCTTAAGGCTGCATGCTGGTGCGGAGGGCAGAATTCCCAGCTCCCTCTGTGTGTGTGTGTGTGTGTGTGTGTGTGAGGGAAGGGGGTCTAAAAAGTGGGAGGAGAGGTCTAAAAAGATTCTCGTGAAAACAGCCACATTATTGTATTAATATTAATAGTAACCTAGAAAAAACAAACTTCAATCATTTAATACTCTTTATTTCCAGTCTCTACTACTGTAATTACAGACCTGTACTCCAAAAGGAAAACAATACATTTAATTTTAAACCTTTTTTCTTCCATTTAAACCCAATATAAGGAATTTTTACTTCATTTGGAGTACAGGTTCATAATTACAGTAGTAGAGAGTACTAATGAAAATTAATAAATAAGCAAAGTTTGGTGTTTGTAGGTTACTATTTTAATAAATTAAGCCAGGTTAAGATGTTTTCACGGTTTAGACTGTCTCTGTGTTGGTTTCCACCAGTTTGCTCCAAAACGTGCTGGTTATACTCTATAAATACTTTATTATCCTCTAAATTAAGTTATTTTAATTAACACTTTATTTTATGGATACCAAATGATAACCACAACAAGCATAACTTCCCCAAATTCTACCTTAAACCAAGTTAAAATCTAAATGTCTTGTGTTGTCAGGAGTCAATACGAAACAGTGAAAGGACATAAAGGTGAGTATTTAAAAGTAAAATCGACCCAACAAATTCAGGTATTTAATTTAGCTGATGGTTTAAAATAAGTCTGAACCGCTTTTTATATGAGAACCTCACTGATGATCAGTCACTGATTACTGTCCATGCACTTACATGAAACACTTCCCGTCCTCACCACATGAGGGCGCCATTGGATCGCGTACTTTTCGGGATTCTCATGCTGTGGGATCTTTCATTGCATTTAACAATGAAGGAATGTCTTTGTTATGTAACCCACAATCTGCTGATGTAAAAGCACATGGGCTTCGAGAAGAGAAGGACCAATAATCAACCAATGAGATGCCTCCATCATCCATCATCCTCTGATCTCTGATCAGCTGGGACTGCCTCCTTAATTGGCTTGCAGAGGTGCTTCCTGTACATCACATCCGTTCTGACGCTCTCATCTTTTCTGTTTTTGATCATGTAGAGATGCAGCTTTATGTAGTGTTACGTTCTGTGCCCTCTCACCTGTGTGTGTCTGTGTGTGTGTGTGTGTGTGTGTATGTGTGTGTGTGTGTGTGGTTTAAGGTGATTGATCTTCAAAGACTTGTGTGAGGTGACTGCAAATGGATGCAAGACCCTTTTGCAGCTCCCTCCTCTTTTCCCATCCCGTCTTTTATTCGCCCGCTCTCCCTCTCCTCTCCAGCTCTTCTTTCCCCGGTTCTCTGTAAAGTGGGTCAGACGTGATTCTCTCAGATCTGTGTCTCAGTGGGTAGTAACCCCCCCTCCGTCTCTTGATACAGCACTGTAACTGAAGAGAGTCATTTCTGCAGAGTGAATTCAGAATGCGGACTCACCGAACACGCTACATCTCTATCTGCTCGGCTGGAATCGAAGTCGAGTCCCGTCTCGGGTTTCAAATATAAGTATATCAGAGCCTGACTCATTTACAGAAGATAATGGGGTGGGCTGGGAGCAGGAGAAGCAACAGTGACTCTGCATTGTTGCTGATTTAATTGTTCTTCGAGCTGGATGTTCTTTGATGTTTCTTTTATTAAAGCAGTATCGGTTCACTGAGCCGGTCTGTGGTTAACTCTACCTTGCCTCCATCAGTTTGGTGCTGGAGGTGATTATTCTTAAAGCTTGATGCCTTGGACGTTACACTGATTCATGCTGGACGGATCCAACATTGTGAACTAGGTGCTGGTGAAGCAAGAACCGCCTCATTTTGAAGAAACTTCTGAAGAGGTTCCTGAAGAACGACATACCTTCAGGAGCCAGAAGTAACACAGAAGTGAAGATGCTGTGTATTGGATCGCACTGCTCACTGCAAAAAAAAAAAAAAATGAAACCTTAACAAGTCCGAAAATCTTAAAGAAAAGTGTAACAGATCTTGATATTGGCTGGAATAGATTTCTAAGATAAATAATCTCATTTCAGAAACTTTTTCTTATTTAAAAAAAAAAAAAAACGAAGCAGCTAAATTTACTCATCATATTGGCAGATTATTTTACTTGATTCATCTACATTTTTCTTGATTTGTGTTTATTTTTCTCTGCATTTTTGCAGGATGGAGGTCAGGAAAGCTCTCCAAGATCACCAATCAATCACACTGCAGACATCTCCACATCACATGTTTTAGGACTGCGGGAGGAAACTCTGAAATCGAACCCTGAACGTTCTTGCAGTACGGCACAAGATTTCCCTGCTTTTAATTTCCCTGAAAAAAAAAAGGGGTGGACACACAAAAAGGGGTGCTGCCTCCGAATCTATGGAAAAGTTCCTCAGTGCTGAAAGCACCATGGTGTTTTTCTCTGCTTGTGCTGATGCAGCAGGTCTGGAACCTGCTGCTGCTGGTTGGTGGTTGGCAGTATAATTGATGTACAGTACAACACCGTGACCTGATCCCAGAACAGAAGCCTGGCTCGTGTAGTTTGGGGTTGGTGGAACTGAAGTGATCCCGCTTCATGCATCTTCATCTTTATGAGGTCATTGTTCTGATACAAAAACCCCACAGTGGTTACTCTGCTGGATCTGAGGTCTGAACCCCCAGTAGCCACTGAGCTGCCTCACTCCAGCATGCTGGTTTAAATAAACCTGATTAAACTGGATTGTTGTTGGTTTATCAGAGGAATCAAACGTTCTACAGTCCGTTTCTTTTAATTTATTTATTTAGAAAATACCCGATTTCATTTCATGCCGCGTTCCATAAAACCTACGAGGTCAGAATCTCTCAGCTAACATCTCAAAGTCTCAACCTCCGGGCGTTCCAGGCCGACCGTGACAAGATGATGTCTTGCACATGAACACAACAGAGGAGGAAACATGAGGCTTGAGCCAACAGACAGCATTATTTATTTGCTTTTGTGCCACTTTTATTTTTCATACTTGGCAGCGCATTTAAAAAATTCCTCTCCGCGGCCCTAATGCAAAAACATCGCTCTTCTGCAAACGCACCCCCCTCCCCCCCACACTCACTGATAAAATGTACTTTGTGAGAGAGTTAATTAATAATAACATTTAAAAACATGATAGTGTGTATTATTTTAAATAATATTGACAAATGTTTTTCACAGGGACTTCGCGCTGAAGGCCGGCCGTTCACCGCTTCACTATAAAGTTCTGATCTGAGTTCAGAGAAAGAACTTTGACTTCAGTCATAATTCTAATCCAGAGATTGGAACATCTTGAGTTTTATATTTATACCAATATTCTCTCAGCTCATCATCTTCCACACAATTCTCTATTGAATCCCTGACTAGGGTCATGGGTGAGCATGAAATACCATTTAAGATGTGAGCATGAAATACCATGCAATCATCTCACCTCAACATCCTCCATCCATTAACTTCCGCTTTATCCTCTATTAGGGTCACGGGGGGGTTCCCCATGTCCATCCAGGGGAGAACGTTTCGGGCGCCAGGACAGGTCACCAATCTATCGCTGGGCACACACTCACTCACACAGACACACTCTATATGGGGCAATTTGAAGAACTCATTTGAGTTCATCCATGTTTTTGGACTGTGGAAGGAAACTGGAGAACCCGGAGGAAACCCACACAGACACAGGGAGAACATGGAAACTCCACCCAGATGGGGATTCGAACCGGGAATCCCTAGTGCTGAGAGGAGAACATGATAACCACTAAGCCACCGTGCCGCTCACTTCAACGTCTTTCGCTTAAACCTCTAGTAAGATCATGGGGGGGGGGGGGGTTCTCATGCCCATCTAGGGCAGAATGTTTGGGCGCTGGGCAGATACACCCAAGACAGGGCGCCTACCCAGCGCTGGGCACACACACACACATGCACACAACACACTGTAAAGAGGCAATTTACATAGAAGCAAGCAAGTTCACCATGAATGTTTTTGGACTGTGGGAGGAAACCAAAGACCCATGAGAAAACCCACACTGTCACGGGGAGAAGATGGAAACTCCACCCAGATCAGGACTCGAACCTGGCTCTCCAGCGCTGAGAGGCAGATGAGCTGACCGATACACCATCGTGCCGCCCTCTGATCCTTTCTTTTACACTCAGACGAACTTCAAGTAAAGTTTATTTTAAGGATGAACTGATCCTCCTCCGTATTTGCTTCCCTCTCTGCCTGATCTGGTGATCTTAAATAATTGATTGCTTTCTGATACATTCTTAATAACGCCTGATCTTCTGCTACAACCTCGATGCATACATTATCCTGGAACCACAGAGTTCTACGACTTACGAGATGTGCTGGGCGGTTTGTTTGTGTACCACATGTGAGCCGGGGGTTCGGACGGTGCTTTGAAGGCCGGTCTCATCTTCTCCTGTACGCTGTGATACTTTAGAAAGTGCCTTATTCACTCACCGCGGCTTGTCTTCATTCTACAGAGACATTTCTGTCCAAACACACACACACACACACACACACACACACACTCTGTCATAAGCCTTTGATCACAGACAGTAACACAACCGTCATGAAAGGATCCCATGCACTTTGTTGATGGTTCCTGAAATAAAGCGTCTGCTCTGAAAGCGATGTGAACCAATCCGGATGAGTGTTGTGTCTCATGCGCACCCCCCCTAAAGATAAACAACGTATATGAAAGAGAAATCCACGCTCCTGTTACATTTTCAGACTTGTAATATCCATCACAGTCCTCTAATCCCATAATGAATGGCAACATGCGCCAAAGAAAAGTCTGAGCGTTACACACAGCTGGGTTTATCAGGGGATGTTAGTAAATGTTTCCTACACAGACATCAGTCCCGGAGCTGGATTTATGGCTCCGTTCAAACAAGCATTCCCAGTTATCAGTTGTTTGGACAAAGGGATTTGGATACACACGGAGGCCGCACACTGGATTCACTTTAAAGGATCCGTGTATCGAAAATTTCTCAAAGGAACTCCCACCGAAGAAGCACAGGGCTGAGCACCTCCACCTCACAGAGAAACGGTCTCTATGGGGAAAATACTTTCTGTTTAAAGTTTGCATGTTCTCCATATTTTTGCATGGAAGCTCCAGTTTTCACCAAAAGCTCAAACACATAGCAGTGATGATACAAAACGGGCTCTTTTTCATTCATTCATTCATTCATTATCTTTCACTTTATCCTCTATTAGGTTGCAGGGGGGTTCCCCATGTCCATCCAGGGGAGAACGTTTCGGGCGCTGGGCAGATACACCCAGGACAGGGCGCCAATCCATCGCTGGGCACACACTCACTTACACAGACACTCTCTATATGGGGCCATTTGGAGAATTTAATTGACTTGATCCATGTTTTTGGACTGTGGGAGAAAACTGAAACCCACCCAGTAGGGATTCGAACCGGGAATCCCTAGCGCTGAGAGGCGAACGTGCTAACCACTAAGTCACCATGCCGCCCGGCCTCTTATTAAACTGTATAAAAACACTAGAACCCCAGAGGGAGGGGGTTACGATGAGTCTGAACATCATGGCAGATACGACATATGGGATTTACCTGCAAGCAAATCACAGCTGAGGCGGCGTGGGGATCCAGGTTCGAATCCCAAACTGGTTGGAGTTTCCATGGTCTCCCTGTCTCCATGTGGATTTTCACTGGGTTCTCTGGTTTCCTACCACACTCCAAAAACATGGATTTAAGGTGAACTGGTTGCTCTAAATTGCTCCTGTAAAAGAATGGTGTACATTACAGAACCCAGAGGAACCGATGCGGCAGTGAACATGACGTCCAAACATATATTAGTGTGTAACCTTATTTTGACCCGGCGGTGTGTGTAAAATAATGTACGCCATGTACGCATGAGATCATTATATTTTTATTTATTCTTCTAAAGAGCTGGTCCGAGGTTTATGATCGGTGTCGACCATCAAAAACAAAAATTTACTGCCCCCTTCCAGCCAGCTTTTCCCAGGACAAGTATTGCATCAAGAAGAATTATTAGGTAATTGGGAACAACAATATTTTCACAAATCTCGAACAAAAATGCCGTGTGTTAAATGCTGAGACGTAAACTGGTGCAAACTCTGGAGTGAATTGGCTGGAAAGAGGATCAAGTTACCGCTACACTTTTCTAACGTAACAAAAACAGCCTGTGATGGATTACTGCAGCGTTCAGTGTGTTTTGTAAATTCACAACACTCAGAACGAACGGGACGAAATTACTGAATAAAAAAAACAATAAAAAGGTTTAACAAAAAAGCAAAACTGCGAAGCAATCAGCGCGTGGAGATATTTATTTAATTACAATTTCTTATTATTATGATCTATCTAAGTTTAGTTTTAAGGAAAAAGCTGATTGTTTCAAAGCAGTTCATCCTAATTGCATTCACTTATTTCTTTTCACATTGTTGCCATGGAAACATTTGAACTTCACACATTTTCATTACATTACCCTATTAAGACGATTTTATTCAAAGCTACTTTAAAAGTATTTAAGCTCAAGAACTAGGGGAATGACACATCACCCCTGGAGCAATAAGGGCTGTGCTTAAGGGCCCATATTGATTCTAAAAGGGAATGGCGAGTGGCACGCAGATTGGGTTGCATGTGACAAGCCATGAATTCTGATGTCATAACTGCAAAGAAACATTGACACGCCCTAAAGTTCAGGATCACTAATATAAAGCCCCTTGAGCCGCTTTTTGGTGGTTTGTTAAGAGCATATAAACCTCCACAGGGTCCTGAAGAGCTAATATTTAAGATGTGGTAAGCGATCTCGGTATTTTTAAGATGTGGACGTGTGTACCAAACTCTGTGAAGGGATTTAAAACTTTTTAAGAAGTTTGAACCCAAGTCTCTGAAACCCAGAGTCAAAAAAAAAAAAAAGAAATGAACTTAATAAAACCAGGTATAGTTCCAAAATGAAATAAAGAGGTGCGAGATGGAAAGAGAAAGCGGTCACAAAAAAAGGAAGTGAGAAACAAGAGCGAGGGAGGAGGGAAAGGGAAGAGGCGAATGCCATTCAGGCCGGTAACTCAACCTTGACAAGGCATGATGGAATTCATGATAGATAGCGCCTCAATAGATGCCAGTTCAATCTTCTGCTGTAATGAAAACAAGATTCACCTGCTTCACTTCTCCTCGACAACCTCAAAGCAAAACACGCCTCCCATCACCACCCACCGCTCACCCTGTTTGCCTTTCTTTGACCCTGGTCTCCTTCCTTTAAGATGGACATGAATCCGGCTTGTTTCTACATGTTCACTGTTAACTCAGGAGATGTTCAACCAACCACAGTGACGAATTTCACTCTTTACATGAGCTCGTCTTTGATCAGACCGAGGGTCATGACGGGTTCTGCCTGCCTTTCCAACACTTCATCATGCACTTTACTGACATTTAGGACCAACAAATTGGCTTATTCCAAAAATTCATAACAAAAATGTATTTATTTCATTTTTATTTTTAAAAGCTGTCCCACTTTTGCGTCGTGGACACGTTCTGTGCAGGTTGCTGACAGCTTGTAAAATAAAATTATATATATATATATATATATATCAAATAATTAATGCTCATCTGATTTCATGCTTTTATCTTGGGAAAAAAAAACAGATAGAGGCTTGTGTCAGATGTGCAGTACCCACAATTCATTATCCTTCTCTTAAAATTTGTGATGCTCAATAGCATTTATTCATTCATTCATTATCTCCCGCTTTATCCTCTATTAGGGTCGCGGTGGGGTTCCCCATGCCCATCCAGGGGAGAACGTCTCGGGCGCTGGGCAGACAGACCCAGGACAGGGCGCCAATCCATCGCTGGGCACACACTCACTCACACAGACACACTCTAAACGGGGCAATTTTTGAGAATTCAATTAACTTGATCCATTTTTTTGGACTGTGGGAGGAAACCGGAGAACCCGGAGGAAACCCACGCAGACACGGGGAGAACATGGAAACTCCACCCGGATGGGGATTCGAACCGGGAATCCCTAGTGCTGAGAGGAGAACGTGCTAAACCACTAAGCCACCGTGCCGCCCTTGCTCAACAGCAAGCTTGCAAAATTCAAATATAACCCGACACATGTGGATTTTCCTTAATTAACGACAAGTCCCTCAGTTTCTAAAAAAAAATGCTCCTAAATTCACTTAAAATTTTTCAAAAAATAATTTTCTTTGGTTTGTATTCTATAAAAGTGGGTTGTGAAAATGTGGGCTCCAGGCTGAGAGCAGTTGAGAATTCTTGGTTTATTCTGTTCTTGCCTTTAACCGAGTGTTAAAGAAACAGATCTATTTTACTATTTTATGTTAAAAGGAGGCGGCACGGTGGCTTAGTGGTTTAGCACGTTCGCCTCTCAGCGCTAGGGATTCCCGGTTCGAATCCCCATCTGGGTGGAGTTTCCATGTTCTCCCTGTGTCTGCGTGAGTTTCCTCCGGGTTCTCCGGTTTCCTCCCACAGTCCAAAAACATAGATCAAGTTAATTGAATTCTCAAAATTGCCCCCTATAGAGTGTGTCTGTGCGAGTGAGTGTGTGCCCAGTGATGGATTGGCGCCCTGTCCTGGGTCTATCTGCCCAGCGCCCGAGACGTTCTCCCCTGGATGGGCATGGGGAACCCCCCCGCGACCCTAATAGAGGATAAGCGGGAGATAATAAATGAATGAATGAATGAATGTTAAAAGGTCGAGGACTTCATCGTTTGGGAGCTCAGGTTCAGGTTATTAAGCTGCAAACGTCTCTAAATCAATCGATGGAAACTTTTCCGGGAGCCGTTTCTCTCGAACCCGTCGAATGAAGTGAATGGTTGATGATAGTGGAGTGAAAATCTGCTTGGCTGTAGATTTTTGCCGCACCTTCTCAAATCTCCGAGCACCTTCCCGAAGGAGAGCGCTGCGCACACGGTCAGCAGATTTCTCCTGCATGTCATATCACTTCAAAACCAACTCTGGCAGCTCTCACCGACGGAAACATAATCTGATGGATGATGTCCAGGATTTAGAAACAGTAATACACCTCCGTTCTGCACTGTGTTAAAGGGTTAGACACTTCCTGACTAAATGACTAAATTCTTTACTATATTTATTTATTTAGTTTAACGTCGGGACGTCGGGGGCCGTTTCCAGACGGCAACGCTTACGAGAGCGAGACAGTTACAGGAGCAAATCAGAGTCTTAAATGCACCTATCGGCATGTCTCTGAGGAAACTGAGAGCGGGGGGGGGGGGAGGGGAGAGTGAGAGAGGGACGGAGTGAGGCAAGAGAGAGAAAATGGAGAGAGAGAGAGAGAGAGAGAGAGAGAGAGCATAAAATTGAGAGAGTAGGTAAAGAGAGAGAGAGAGAGAGCATGGAAGTGAGAGTAAGAAAGTGAGAGAGTAGGGAAAGAGAGAGATAGAGAAAGAGAGAGAGAGAGCATGAAATTGAGAGAGTAGAGAAAGAGAGAGATAGAGATAGAGAGAGAGAGAGAGCATAGAAGTGAGAGTAAGAAAGTGAGAGAGTAGGGAAAGAGAGAGACAGAGAGAGAGAGAGAGAGAGAGAGAGAGAGAGCATAAAATTGAGAGAATAGGTAAAGAGAGAGAGAGAGAGAGAGAGAGAGAGAGAGAGAGAGCATGAAATTGAAAGTGAGAGTAAGAAAGTGAGAGAGATAGAAATAGAGAGAGAGAGAGAGAGAGAGAGAGAGAGAGAGAGAGCATGAAATTGTTTCCATGTTCTCCCCGTGTCCGTGTGGGTTTCCTCCGGGTTCTCCGGTTTCCTCCCACAGTCCAAAAACATGGATCAAGCTCAATTAAATTCTCCAAATTGCCCCATATAGAGTGTGTTTGTGTGAGTGAGTGTGTGCCCAGTATTAGATTGCCCCCCTGTCCTGGGTGTATCTGCCCAGCACCCGAAACGTTCTCCCCTGGATGGGCATGGGGAGCCCCCCCATGACCTTAGTAGAGGATAAAGCTGAAGATAATGGATGGATGGATGGAACCATGATTCTCATTCCTGAGCACGTTTTCGTTCGAGGGCCGAGAGGTTCGACAGACGGAGAAAAGCAGAAAGACCCCGGCGTTCAGGAGTGAGACGGAGGCCGCGGCTCCCAGCTCTCGCTAACCTTTAGCGCGCCCTGTCACTTCCATTTGTCATGGCAGCGTGTCGGACGTTTTCCTCTGCCACTGTGAATTACTCTGCGCAGACAGTAGTGCGAGTATATTAGCCGTGGGACACGACACATTTGGCGCCGCCCGCTATTCCACTCTCATTTACACTCGCTCGCTAATTACTTCATTGGACCTGTCTTTGGGTTTGGGTGGACGATTGTGACAGGCTCGCAGGCGAGGCGTGACGCTCGCGGCGCCCGCTTAATAAGCTGAGTCGGCGTGTGTCTGTGTGCTTCAGATATTCAGCGCTCGTATACGATCACCTGACTGTCTGATATTCCATGGGGTATGAGATTTCTGACGTACGACTCTCATCGTGTTTCTGTAACGTGAGTGCGGCGTCGGCGGCGTCCGTGTTCACCAACACTAAGGTCCAGCTGAGTGGCTTATTACTGAGGCTCAGCGTATTATTCTCAGCAGAGAATCTGCTCTTAGCCGGAGATCATTACTGATGTTGCTCCTATAACAACACCTGATACTGGTTTATTGACGAGGAAGCCAATTTGTTTGGGTTTCGAACCCTTTATTGATCATAGCTCACTTCTTGACATTCTAAATTCGATCTAATTTGGAAATGAAAACAACGGGGAGTGTCTGATTCTCTCTGCAGGAATGTAAGACGACAAACGATGAGCAATCGGCTTTACCGCAAGAGCAGGAGTACGGTGAGTACGCGGTCAGTATAGGTTTATCAGCTCTGTAGTGAGGATTATAAAACATTCATTTAACTGATTATGTACTGTGATGGTACAGTCACTGGGCGGTACGGTGACTTAGTGGTTGGCATGTTCTCCTCTCAGCTCTAGGGATTCCCGGTTCGAATCCCCAATCTGGGTGGAATTTCCATGTTCTCCCCGTGGGTTTTCTCCGGGTTCTCCGGTTTCCTCCCACAGTCCAAAAACATGGATCAAGTCAATTGAGTTCTCCAAATTGCCCCATATAGAGTGTGTATGTGTGCGTGTCTGTGTGTGTAAGTGAGTGTGTACCCAGCGATAGATTGGCGTCCTGCCCTGGGTGCATCTGCCCAGCGCCTGAAATGTTCCCTGGATGGGCATGGAGAACCCCCCCACGACCCTAATATAGGATAAAGTGGAAGATAATGGATGGATGGGTACATTCATGATAAGCGAGAGTTACAGAGTAACTGACGGACAGACCCAACTAGAGACCGGCAGACTAAAAGACCGACCAAGAGACTGACAGACAGACAGACCAAGAAGCTGGAAGGCAGAACCAGAGACTGATAGATGGATAGACAAACTGACAGACAGGCCAAGAGACAGATCGACCGACAGGCAGACCTACTGATAGATGGGCCAAGAGCCCAACCAATCAACAGACCAATGGACAGAGCGCCGGACTAACTGACGGACAGACAGACCAGCCGACAGACTGACCGATTAACTGACCAATAGACTGGCTGAGGAACCAAACCACAGATAAATCAGCCGACCGACTACGTACTTAAAACATGGAGACGTCTTCAAAACAGTGTTTTTTTTAATGGATATGGAGGGACAGATCTGCTCGTCTGGGTGTCACTGTAAAGTCTCCATATTTTTTAAGGTACAGCATATAGTCTATTATTTATTATGCGTTTGTACCCCGCAGAAAACGCTGCACTGTACTTATGCCTTCAGCAGGGTCCTGAAAAGCGGTTCCTGCAGCAACACTACAGTCCAATGCAGGCTTTAACGATCCGATCCCGACCTCCACGCTCTCTACTTCTTTCCGCAGCTCCTTTCTTTTTCTCCCAAACAATGTGGCCTCTTGTTTCATCAGCTCCATCGCTGGGTAAAGTGGGCCAGCCGCGGTGCATTTCAACACCGTAACCTGCAGGCATCCTGCGGTTCGAATTACACCACCATTGTTCTTCACCTCCATCTCAGGACGGAATAAAAAGCATCAGTACGCTCAATTAATCCGCCACAAGCAAAGGTTTCCTGATCGCTGCGTCTGCGGCGTGTCAGCCTTCAGAGGACAGTGAGGCCCCATCCCCACAGCTCTGCACCTTTGTACTAACCCGATGGGGTGGAATGAGGTGGGATAGGGTGTAAGGAAAGATGTTTGAATGGGGTATTTATGGTAAAGTAAATATAAAGTGGCATTCACTCCATAGGGTCAGAAGTATGTAGACGTCACATTTGATACCTAAAAATTGGTACTCAGGAATGCATTTAAACAGAGAACCCCACAGGACACCCCAGTTCACATGGGGAGAACATGCAAATCTCACATAAAAGGACCTCATGTATTATGCCTAGAAGTCCCATGGCCTCATCTTATAATACTCTCTCTTAATAGTGTACAATGGTCATAAGGGGGGTTTCCCATGTTCATCCAGTGGAGAACGTTTTGGGTGCTGGGCATATGCACCAAGAACATACACACAAAACAGGGCGCCAATCTATCTCTGGGGCGCACACACACACACACACACACCCACACACACATACAACCCCACACTATGTAGGGACAGTTAGGAAAGAGGCATGTTTTGTACAGAGGCACATTTGGTAAACTTTTGCGGGACGGGGTCTGAGCTCTGCGCTGTTTATTTCACTTCATCCTGAATTAGAGGAGGAGAAATGCCAGACTCACATGTGCTGGATTGATTGAAGCGTTTTGGGTGGTTGTGTGGAGATGAGGGTGATGGAGATCAGTCTGAATACACCACTTGTGTGAGTTCGGCTGATTCGGGACAGATGCAGAATACCTGCAAATTATTTGGTTATTTGTGTGTGTGTGTGTGTGTACACCAGGTATATTCCACATTGTGGAAACCAAAACCTGTTTCACACACAGTTTGGGGACTTCATCTCCTTGTGAGGACCAAATGCTGGTCCCCAAAATATATGAAATAAATATAATTCTATGTAAAGTCACTGTACTGAATTAAAATAAGTGTAAGTGTTGTGGGTGTGTGTTGTGTGTGTGTTGTGTGTGTGTGTTGTGTGTGTTTGTACCAGGTGCACGTCGCAATGTGGGACCCAAAACCTGTTAATACACACAGTCTGGTGAGTTTATGTCCTTGTGAGGACTGTAAGCAAGTCCTTACTATGTATAATGGAAGTCTTTGTGTAATTGTGCAGTTATTCCAAATTCAGTGTATTCACTTTGCTCGGTGCCGTGCAGGTTACACAGTGATGTGAATACGGCAGGGTCAGAGGGAGGGGCCGGACTTTGCAGCTGGTCAGGGATGGCGGTCGCTCTCGTGTGTGTTTTCTCGACTGAAGTGTTCATCTGAGCTCATTCTGTTTATGCGGATATGATTTAAGCCCAGTTTGGGCTCTTGAGTGGAAAAAAAAGAAGTTTTTTCGTGAGCGGTCTAATCCCAGCCAAACCCACTTTACATCCCTGAGTAGGTCTGGGTCACTCACCTCACTGCACATATCCAATTTTGAGATTTGGGACTTTGGGATGTACAAGCCTGAGAAATGTGCTCAGGTTTTCAAGAACTATATTAGAATTCTGCAAATGAAGCGACGATGAGGATGAACCGGGCGAGCAGTACAGGATGTGAGTCGCAGACGCGAGAAGAGCGTTCTGAAACTATAAATGTCACGGATGAAGCACTTGAGGTGTAAATTCCACGATTTGTTATATTTATAAATACTGTGCACAGTCATCATCACAGAATTCAGTGGGTTTTACCCTCAGGGTGAAGATATGGCCTCATGATTCAAGGTTATGTCACGATTTCAGCCACCAAATTAAAGGGCATTTACACACAACCACACAAACACACTGACACCATACCACCACTTACTTAACCCCCCCTAATCAACCACCCACACACCATCTGCCCATGCCATGCCCGTGTGTCCTCTCCGCCTTAAAGCGTGACATTTGGCTCAGGGGCCATGTGTCAAGTAGTCCTGCTGTACATTCCACTGCCATTTCAAGGACGACCGTGCAATCTGCCACCTCCAGGTGGCGCTCACACTCACGCAATCACCCCAGGTCTCTGAGAACGTGCTGCCTGCTCCCAACCCAGAGCGGCCTCACAGACACGTTTCCTGCGGCGTGTTCTTGGATGTTCGTTGGGGTAGGAAACAATCAGGCGGTTGTGTTGCAAAGGTTAAGAGAAAGGCATCAGTTTCCAAATTGCACGGGACAGGTGAGGTCTGAGGCCCACGTCCTGCCCAGCCACGGGCAGGGAAGCGGGACTCGGGTGACGGAATGAGGGAGGATGAAAAATGCAGGCTGGAGTTTTGTTAAGGTCAGCTCTGCATATCGTCAGGATGCTGCGTCGGGTTTCCAAATCGAAAACCAGAGTGTGTCGGCTACACCGGGAACGCACCATTTATTTTTAACCTTCCTGAGGTTCCTGTGACATTTCATGGATGGGAGTCAGAATTAAGTCGCGGAACCAAAAAAAAAAAAATCAACATATGGCTGTTTTAGAGCCAATAAACACGGCAGGTTTTTATATTTAGAGTATCTGCAATATAAGTCAAATACATCTTCACCATATGGACAAAAAGTATTGAGACACCTTTAATTCACATCTTTATGACGAGTGGTTCGAAGGTTTCCAACTTTCCAGCTATAATGGTGTCCACTCACTTAGACCAATGGGGGGTTAATGGGTTCGATGGTGTTATGGTGCCGACCAGTCAAGTTCTTCATGCCATACCCATCTTCATACCCAACATCATCTATATAGGACTTTGGAATCATTGTTTACTGGAAAAAAGTGCCTTCCCCAAACTGTTGAACACATACATTTGTCCAAAATGCATGGCTGTGTCTTTGATATGAGTACGTAACGCAATGTAACATCTGTAGTGTTTGTTCTTCTGCGCCCTGCTGGAGTAATTCGTTTCGGCTGTACCCTAAGATTTGTTTCGCCTGCAGACGCATCTGAAGGTGAAACCTTTCGGATTTGCGGATTCAAACCTCAAATCCACCAAAGGTGCAGATGTGGATGCTTGAGTCAAACCCTCAATGCTCCAATTGCCCCAAAAGTGCCTCAAATTGTCCCAAAAGTGCTGTATCGGTTGCTGACCCTGTACCTGGATCCTTAGCGCTGTGCTAACCACTAAGCCACTTGTAAGTCACTTTGTACAAAGCGTCTGTTCAATGACGTAAGTCGTGTAACGTCATCTAAACATTTTGTTTTGTGTTATTCGGGGGAAAACGATGGTTCCATGACGGACAAATGCTTTACTGCTGTCCGTATTTATATTAAAATACAATCGCTTCATGCACAACGAGCCCTTTCTCCAGCTCTAAACATTTGATGAAACATCAGGTTCTTTAATCCTCCTCAGCTGTTACATCAGTGGGGAGCCTTAAACTGTTTATTTTCAAATCTTTGGGGATTCGGGATCCAAACGATGCTGCACCCACTCGGCTTGGTCTTCATCGTAAATAAATCATTAGAACGTCGTACTTTGGCGAATTCCGTAAACGACTTATCCTCTCGCTCATCAGCTGACCAAAGCGAATCCAGCATCTCGAGGCCACACGCTTCTTTTGTCAGCTTGTCATGAGGACAAGAGCCGGTCTGCAGTTGATATTCCAATTCATGCCTAATGAGAAATGTGGGGTCACACTCGTTCGCGACAGAGTGCATTTATACCACATCAGCAAACGGCCTAACGTTGAAGTCTCAGTGTTAATGAATAATGAGGGAGTGAGGACACGCCTTTTTACTCGTACATGAGTCTCATTAACGTAGGTTTCTGTTTCTATACATAAAACAAAGAAAACATGG
Source organism: Corydoras maculifer (assembly GCA_019802435.1). Lineage (NCBI taxonomy): Eukaryota > Metazoa > Chordata > Actinopteri > Siluriformes > Callichthyidae > Corydoras > Corydoras maculifer. The sequence continues at coordinate 2,033,239 of JAFMOD010000224.1, forward strand.
CACATTCACCGGTTTGCTAATGGCAGGGCAAGGACACAGCGGAGTGGTGATGCGTGCGGGGTGTTAAATCAACAATCCACGCTTTCAGCAGCGGTGGGTTCCAGATGTCAGCACAGGAAACGTTCATCAGAACACATACGAGCACAAAGCACAGATCTGCCAGGTTCAGCACGCAAGTCATCTCATCTCATCATCTTCCCCAATCTTATACTAGGGTCACAGGGTGGGGGATGAGGGGGGGGTTCCAATTCCCATTCAGTAGAGAACGTTTGGGAGAACAGACCTTCAATCCATCGCTGAGCACACACTCACTCCCACTATAAAGAGGTAATATAGATAAAGACAATATACATCAGCCCATTCACCTTGAACCCATGTTTTTGGACTGTGGGAGTAAAGTGAAGAACCCAGAGAAAACCTGGGGAGAACATGGAAGCTCCACCATGATCTCAGCTCTCCATGCGGGGAGCCTGGGTGGAGTTTTCAAGTTTTCCTCATGTCCGTGAGGGTTTCCTCCGGGTTCTCCGGTTACCTCCCACAGTCCAAAAACATGCTAATCACATCATCACCACCTGCTGCCCTATCCTTCTGCCCTATCCTCTACTAGGGTCTTGGGGGGGTTCCCCATGCCCATCCAGGGGAGAATGTTTCGGGCACCGGGCAGATACACCCAGGACAGGCCGCCAATCTAACACTGGGCACACACTCACTCACGCAGACACACTCACACTCTATATGGGGCAATTTGGAGCATTTAATTTACCTTGAATCTATGTTTTTTGACTGGGAGGTAACCGGAGAAGCCGAAGGAAACCCACATGGACATGAGGAGAAGATGGAAACTCCACCCAGGCTCATGTTCTCTAAATACTGAATCACGTTAAGCTGTATAATCATCTGATCAGTTCCCTGAGTTCTTTCAGTTCTGGTTTCTGGAACCAATCACACGAACCTTAAATCCACGGTTTTAAAATCATGACTATCGGAACAAAAGCCTTTGATGTTCAGGTCAGCACACGTCCGGCTCTAACGTGCCAGTTAAGCATTAGCGGTGGCAGCATCCACGCGAAATCCGCTGAGCTCCCTGAGGTTATATAAGGAGCAGCAAACAGACGGCGCGGTGACTTTCACGTCTATAAGTGAAGCTGTGTTTGTGGATTACATTTCCTTCAGTGACTCCATTACTCTGAGCATCCGAGCCCACGAACTGTTGTTCTAATCAACTGCACACTCACCCTATTAAAATCACCCAGGGGCGTCTCTTAATGCCTCTGCAAACACTCCCACATGGCTCTTCATCCCTTTAGCTCTCAGACGACGGGGTCCGGCCGACGGGTTGCTCGGGAAACGCGGCCCTCTTGTCCATAAGCAAATGCGTTTGGTCCAAACGCGGCGTGTGTTTACCGTCTCCTCCGCCTGAAAGCTTCTAATGCACTTCATGCTTCATTGAGTCTCTGTACACAGAGAGAGAGAGAGAGAGAGAGAGAGAGAGAGAGAGAGAGAGGTGTAATGACAGTGACGGTTACACTGAGAGCATCATGGAAAAGTTACCGTGGTTTTAGAGACGTCAGAGGACGGTCAGGAGCATCACAGAACAGGTATCATTTGGGTGGTGGATTGTTTATTGTCAGTTCTGCAGTGAGGGGGTGTTAGTGCAGCAGAGCTGCTCTAGATTCATTTCTCCACTTCAGTGAAACTGCTGGGATAGGACTAATGCACCCACCAAATAATCCCTGCTCTGTGGTGCTACTATTGGGGTTCTGACCATTAGAACAGAGTACACAGTATGTACTGTAGAACACAAACAGTTGGACTACAGAATGGAATTTTAGAACTACAAAGTTGATCTATACAGGAAGTGGCACACAAAGGGGGGTTGTTCAAACGTTTGTCTGCTACTGTATATCCTTTCATTCATTATGAAATGAATGAAAGGATTTCGGGGGGGGGTTCCCCATGCCCATCCAGGGGAGAACGCCTCGGGCGCTGGGCAGACACACCCAGGACAGAGGGGCAATCTATCGCTGGGCACACACTCACTCACACAGACACACTCTTTATGGGGCAATTTGGAGAACTCAATTGACTTGATCCATGTTTTTGGACTGTGGGAGGAAACCGGAGAACCCGGAGGAAACCCACGCAGACACGGGGAGAACATGGAAACTCCACCCAGATGGAGATTCGAACCGGGAATCCCTAGTGCTGAGAGGAGAACATGTTAACCACTAAGCCACTGTGCCACTCTGGTACTGTATATATTATGCAAATAAATAAATATAGATGTTGGAAGGTTTGCATGTTCGCCTCTCAGTGTTTGGGCTCTAGGTTCAAATCCACCCGATCTAGGTGGAGTTTGCATGTTCTCCCCGTGTCCGCGTGGGTTTCCTCCGGGTTCTCTGGTTTCCTCCCACAGTCCAAAAGCATGGATTTAAGGTGAATTGGCTGCTCTATATTGCCCCTTTATACAGTAGTGTGTGTAGTGATAGATTGGTGCCCTGTCCTGAGTGCATCTGCCCAGCGTCCGGAAACGTTCTCTCTGCGACCCTCATATAGGATTGAGTGGAGGATAATGAGATGAGATATAGATGTGATGTCTGGGTCCATATATTTCCAGCCTAATGGTGTGTATTAAACCTGTGTGTGTGTGTGTGTGTGTAATTGCACCCACACACTAAATAAGACCAGAAACAGATAGAATTGCTGGATGTGGCAGCTGCTGCGGCTTTGATGATGATCAAAGCGAGGAGCAGGGTGTGCTCCTGGTTCCCCTGCACCTGCCGGCGCGGAAACGCGAGTGTGTTGGTGTGTGTTTGTATTTGCGTTGATGTGTACATATGATCACCTGTTTTCCTCTCCCTGTCTGAATATCCTCTCGTCTGTGTGCGTTGTTGTGTGTGTGTGTGTGTGTGTGTGTGTGTGTGTGTGTGTGTGCACGCGCGTCCCCTCCCACGCGTGTTTTATTCCTCTGACAGTCTTCTTTCTTCTTCCTGTCTGTCACAGCTTCTTCCCGTCTGCCGTTTCCACCCATATGTGCACTTTTATCACTCCACAGTGCCTTTCAGTGGGAGCAGGAGAACCTGGGGTACAGAAAAAAAAAAACAGGGAACAGAACACAATCGCTTCTACTGTTCCCTCTCTGGAACATTCCATACGTATCCTTTAAACCTATAACTGAGAATGACATTAGAGGAATTTGCTGTTCGCTGCTGAAGTGGGGATGCTGGACTTTTCGTTGATATCCAATATGTAGATCATTTATTTTGGGTGGATGCCAATCCTGATACCCATATATACAACCGTGGAACAGAGAACCGAGTCTCTCCTGTGTTCTAATGAAGCTGCGACGTCTGTGCTCTATCTGCAGATATAAACTTTACCAGAGATCTGAATGTCGGGAGGCACGGCGTGGCGTAGTCCTCACCAGGTCCACCTCTCGGCGTTAGGGATCCAGGTCCGAATCCTGATCTGGGTGGTTTCATTGTTTTCCCTGTGTCTGTGTGGGTTTCCTCCTGGTTCTCCGGTTTTCTCCTACATTACAAAAACATAGATTCAAGGTAAATTGGTTGCTCCACATTGCCCCTATTTAATTTGCCCCTATATAGGGTGTGTAAGCCAAGTGATAGATTGGCATCCTTTCGTTTCTATATTTATTATCTTCCGCTTTATCCTCTATTAGGGTCGCGGGGGGGTTCCCCATGCCCATCCAGGGGAGAACGTTTTGGGCGCTGGGCAGATACACCCAGCACAGGGCGCCTACCCATCGCTGGACACACACTCACTCACACATACACACTCTACATGGGGCAATTTGGAGAACTCAATTGACTTGATCCATGTTTTTGGACTGTGGGAGGAAACCGGAGAACCCGGAGAAATCCCACACGGACATGGGGAGAACATGGAAACTCCACCCAGATGGGGATTTGAACTGGAAATCCCTAGTGCTGAGAGGAGAACATGCCAACCACTAACCACTAAGCCACTGTGCCGCCAGATTGGCATCCTGTTCTGGGTATATCTGCTCAGCGCACGAACGTTCTCCTCTGGATGGACACGCGGGAAACCGAGTAAGCAGAAAATAATGGTCAGCCATTAGAGGACGTATCCAACACTGCGGCTTCATCCCGTTCTTTCAGGGTTCAGGATTAGAACTGTTTTAGAACTTTGTAAAGCTGCTTAAAGACAATCCGTATATAAATAAATCAACTTCATTCATTTCGTTACAGAATCCCGACCCATAAAAAAGTCTTTAAAAAATCCAACGTCTCAAGAACATAAAGACGGGACGTATGTTCATTAAAACACCGCCAGCAGCAGCGCCGCGCGGTAACCAAACGACGGGAGAGTCGCGGCTTTAACATCATCCTTCACTTCAGATCTTCAGTTCATCATAACCATCAAAATTCATGTCACACTAATCCCCAGATTGAACACAGTCCCATCGGCCGGCCTGATCACATCCTCCATCAGTTTTGTACAACACGCTCAGCGGGGGCTGATGGGAACTGCAGTACTGAGCTGCTAAGGTCGAACACATCAGTGATGAGAAGGTCAGAAGTGAGTGGTGAGCAGTGATGCTGGATAATTGGGCATCAGGAGGGCTATGATGAGCACAGAGACGGCGAGCGAGGGAGGGAGGGAGGGAGGAAGAGAGAGAGAGAGAGAGAGAGGGCGGACGGACGAGAGACAGCAAGAGAAACAGGGAGACAGAGAGACAAAAAGCCTTGCGTCATTAGTACAGCTCGACCACTCAACATACAGACAGATGGACAACACCACTGTGTGTGTGTGTGTGTGTGTGTGTGTGTGTGCCGCTGTTATTTCAGCCGGCTGTCTTGCCCACACTATTTCTACGTCACAGACCTAAAAGTACCAATGCTGCTATTTTGTAGGAACCTTTTGTCGTTCCTTGTTTTTTTGTTGTTGTATTATTTCTTATATTTTATTATTTATTAATATTTATTGAATACTCTTTATTGTAAATTCTTTCATATGTGATTAATAAATTATTTCAGGTGTACAATGAAGCTCTATATGTGTTCATTAATTAGTATTACCTTTAATTATTGTAGTTATTTGTGAAGTCATGCTTCTGGAGGATCTGAAGATCATACAAGTGTTTGTCTGTAAGTCACCCATTAAGTGCAGGGAAAGGCCCCAGCACCATCCTAATTAGGATAATTGGCTCAGAAACCAATGAGTTAATTTATTTGCAGATGATGAGGTTTTAAGTTCTATTCCAGCAACGTATTGTAGATCCTTCAAGTTCCCAGGAACTGTAACGTACCCCGGACTGATGTGACTGCTGGACCTATTAATGAACCAACAAGCCATTAGAACAAAGGTCTGAACCTAAAGAAACACACACACACACACACACACACACACACACACACTCACACAGCCCGTGAGCCGCCTCGTCACACAAACGACTTCCTCTCTCAATTACTCCCTCAAGGGCCCGCTGTTAGGGGTATTAGTCTGTCTGGTGGAGACAACTGGGAGTGCAATAAAACGCCCCGCCATCCAGCGGTGGGTGGCCAAATGAGGAGAAGGAGGAGCAGAAGGAGGAGGAGAAAGATTGGCCAAGGAAGATTCACACAAGTACTCATTACAGTCCTGCCCCCTCCCACCCCCACCCCCACCTGCTGGTCTTTCTGTATAAAAACAGACGAATAAATTCAGCTTCTATAATTAAATGATATTACATTTACATGATATCACTTACAGATGTGTAAAATCAAACACCATGTGATTCATTTTAATCAACTGTATGCATTTTGGAAACAGTTTGGGGAAGGCCCTAGACTTGACGCATGGTGTGGAAATACTGAAATCCCACTACTTTGGATTGAACTAGAAAGGAGTCAGGCCCTCTGGTCCAGCATCTGAAATCTGTGTGTGACCTCATGGACAGACACCCACACACAGACACACACACACACACACACACACACACACTCCAAAATCTTATAGAAATCCTTTATTGAGTAAAGGGAGTACGTGTAGGTGTCCAGCCATGCCCAGCATCACCACCTTTCGGCAGCAAGGTCCGGGTTCGATTCACGTTTGGGGCAAACAAAGTAAAAAAGAAAAACATGAAGAGAAATGAAAGTGGAGTTGTGACTGCGCTGCAGCTGACGGAAACGCAGATGGAACTCCTGCAAGAAATAAATGAGAGCAGAATCACATGCAGACTTATTCACTGCTGTGTCTGTTCTCTAAATCCAATTCCATCTAGAACTGAACATGTGTGTGTGTGTGTGTGTGTGTGTGTGTGTGGGTTTGCATGGCGGCAAAATGAGCTTATATGGAGAGCTTTTGTCTCTCTGAAGGATGCAGTCATTAAACACTGGTACCACTCAGCGCAGAGCGTGAGAGGAGGACAGACAGGGCACTCGACTCGCTCGCGGATTGTTTTTGTGTTGAAACAGAAAAAGAGCGAGACTCGAAAAGCAGAGATAAAAGCAGACGGCTCTCCAAACCGGAGGGGAGAGGAGCAGGAGCACGACCTTCTTTAGCTCACATTTGCTGAAGTCTGAGCGGCCGCCGAAGTTTACATCTAATTTTCCCCGAAAGTCCAGTGGACGCAGCAGAACATGAGTCCAGCGCCGCGGCGTCCATCGGCTTACTGATACAGGGAAACAGGTCTCAATCACTGAATCTATTGTTAAGACTGGACACATGAGAAATGTGAGAAAGAGAGAGAGAGAGAGAGCGAGCGGGGGGGAAACGAAGCCCAGGGCAGAGAAATAAAGACGGGCGAGTCGAGGGACATGAGACGGAAATGAAATAAAAGTCAGGAAACTAATATTAAAAAAAGGAAAGTCAGAAAGAAATAAAAGTAAAACTCCAAAAAACAAAAAACCAAAAGAACTTTGAGACGGAAGAAAGGATGTAACAGAGGAAGAGGAGGAAGGAAGAGATGGAGGGGGGGGTGTGAAGGAAGATGTGAAGGAAGGAGGAGAGCAAGTAGAAGAGGACAAAATAATGTGGTAGGGTTCCACATGTCCATCCAGGGGAGAACGCCTCGGGCGCTGGGCAGCCACACCCAGGACAGGGGGGCAATCTATCGCTGGCACACACTCACTCACACAAACACACTCTATATGGGGCAATTTGGAGAACTCAATTGACTTGATCCATGTTTTTGGACTGTGGGAGGAACCCGGAGAACCCGGAGGAAACCCACACGGACACGGGGAGAACATGGAAACTCCACCCAGATGGGGATTCGATGGGGATGCTAAACCACTAAGCCACCGTGCCGCCCAATACGATGAATTCATCTAATAAATATAATACAATTTAATTTCCTGCTAGGGCAGCACGGTGGCTTAGTGGTTTGGCATGTTCGCCTCTCAGCACTAGCACTATTCCCGCTTCGAATCCCCATCTGGGTGGAGTTTGAATGTTCTCCCTGTGTCCGCGTGGGTTTCCTCCGGGTTCTTCGGGTTCCTCCCACAGTCCAAAAACATGGATCAAGTCAATTGAGTTCTCCAAATTGCCCCATATAGAGTGTGTCTCTGTGAGTGAGTGTGTGCTCAGCGATAGGTTGGCGCCCTGTCCTGGGTTTGTCTTCCCAGTGCCCGAAACGTTCTGCCCTGGATGGGCATGGGGAACCCCCGCACGACCCTAATAGAGGATAAAGCGGGAGATAATGAATAAATGAATGAATTTCCTGTTTAACGTGAGTCTCACAGATATAGAGATCATTCCTTCATCAGCTGAACCGACCTGCAGGTCTCTCCTGTGACATCAGCATTTACTTTTGTCTTTTTAACCAATTCCTCCATCGACCCGTTTCCTCTGCCTCATCATCATCATCATCATCATTATCTTCATCATCAGGCCGGTCACAACGGTGCGCATCTGAAAGAGCAGAGTCGTTTCTATAGTTTAAGTAAAGGCTTTTACCGAGGCCGCTCGCCTCACCGAAAACCTGCGAGGATGTCGTCAACACGCCGTGCAGCACGCTGAGCGCAGAACGCTGAGCGCAGAACGCTGAGCGCAGAACGCCGTCTGGAACCTGAAAGCATTCTGGAGAGTGAAGTGTGAACCACGTGTGACTCTCAAGTTTGTGATGCAAATAAATGCCTTACAACAAAAGCTACAAGAACGTTTCCTGCTGCTTGCTGAGTTTTTTATATATATATATATAAATATATAAATATAAATATATTAATAAACCGACCAATCAAAGTTCACGAAAAACATCTGAGCGTTGCCTGTTCACGGTCTGCGTCCCTCCGTTGTTTATGGACGCTCATTCAGCCGAGACAGGCATTCTTTTGAGGTATACGACCCACAAAGCGAGCTTTTAGGGCTGCAGCGGGACGCGAGAGTGAGAGAGAGAAAGCGAGCGAGCAAGAGAACGCCGTCGAAGGAAAGCAAGAAGAGAAATAGGAGCCTGAGAGGAATGTTGCTATTGAGATGCAAAGCAGCCTGAGAAGAGACGGAAAAAGAGAAAGTCAATTCAGAGAGCAGTGCTTGAGGGGGCAGTTGGGCGGAGGTCCAAGCGGAGAAAAGCCCCTCTTATTAATCTAAATTACACCAGCTCATTGGGCTTTATTGAAGCCGGCGATAGTATCAGCACCAGGCCTCCTCTCTCTCTCCTTAACCTCGGTGGGTATCTCTCGCTCGGTCTTAATCGTCTGTGAGTGGAGCAGATGAACACAGAGGGATGTTCTGTGTTTAGAACGTCTGCTCCATCTTTAAATCAGATCACTGCTGACACACCCAAGATCAGACCAGCTGCGTTGGAACGTACATAAAAGTACTATTATTAATACTAAAAGTATATAGAAATAAATGATATATATATATATTTATTCATTTATTCATTCATTATCTTCCGCTTTATCCTCTATTAGGGTCGCAGGGGAGTTCCCCATGCCCATCCAGGGGAGAACGTTTTGGGCGCTGGGCAGATACACCCAGGACAGAGGGGCAATCTATCGTTGGGCACACACTCACTCACACACAGAAACGCACACAGACACACTCTATATGGGGCAATTTGGAGAACTCAATTGACTTGATCCATGTCCTTGGACTGTGGGAGGAAACCGGAGAACCCGGAGGAAACCCACACGGACACGGGGAGAACATGGAAACTCTACCCAGATGGGGATTCGAACCGGGAATCCCTAGTGCTGAGAGGAGAACATGCTAAACCACTAAGCCACCGTGCCACCATTTATATATATATCAGTATCATATTATATATATATAAAGTATCAGCCCAAAGATAGGAAACGCCCCCTTTTTGCTCCATGTTCTCAGTTCCACTATCTGTAAAGATGGACTTTGTAGTTCAACAATTCCAGACTGTAGTCCATCTGTTTGTGTTCAACAGTACATACTGTGTACTCTGTTCTAATGGTCAGAACCCCAATAGTACCACCACAGGACAGGTTTTAGCATTAAAACCTATTCCTGCACTAAAACCCCCTCACCACATCAGTGTCACTGCAGAACTGACAATAAACAATCCACCACCCAAATGATACCTGTTCTGTGATTCTCCTGACCAACAGAGAACAGAACCAACAGGGGACTAACAACAACCAAGAACACAGATGGACTACAGTCTGTAAGTCTGTATGGTAAGTGGAGGAAATTGATGATGGAGCAAGAAGGGGGCGTGTCCAAACATTGTACTGTTACTGTACATACATTTACACTAGAACCAGGGTTTCCCTCCCTCCCTCCCTCAAACCAACATAACACCTTTTACCTTTTTTTAAAAGGCCGATGGGCGGTCATGATATGAAACGGATTGCGCTACGTAATCCGTGACTCCACTCGGCCGGATCGGATTTCCATCGCTATGCTCAGTTCGGGAAAAAGCCAATGATTCGATCCTCAAAAGAGCTGATTGCTTAATTTGTTTTCTCTGGAAAAACGGCTTTGAAAATGATACAGGCCACGCTTGAGGGCGTGTGGAAATCGAGCAAATGTGCAAGTGAGCGTACCCGCCAGTGATTGAGTGAGCTTGTAACGGGACTCACACATGGTTTTGAGAATGTATGTGTGTGTTGGTGTGTGTGTGTGTGTGTTTGTTGGAAATGCCCGAGATTGACTTGCGGCAGCGTGTCGAACCATCTTTCGCGGCTCATGTCAAACCCCGTTGTTGCCGTCAACCCGTCCAGGTGTGTGAAGCCGGCACCTTTAATGGGATTATTAAAACCTAATGATCCTTCGACTGCTGATTTACTTGGGCGTCCCGCTTCTGACCCACTTTCCCCCGCAGCTGCAGATGAAATGGCTTCCAGATTTTTGCCATTTTTGCAAATGCCGCACCATGACAGATGAAGCTTTAATGTCTGCAGGCCTCAGTGGCGCAATCACTCACCCGTATTGTTTTTGTCAGGCGAGCCCCTGTGCGGTGAGCTTTTTTTTCCCCCTTTCGTCGTTTTTAAATGACTTTCTCCGACTTTTCAATTGCCTTTGGATTTGTTTCAAAAATATCTACCGGAGTTCAGCGATGTTTACAAATCGCACAATTATCGAGTGTCGGAAAGCCTGGTTATGACCGAGTTTTTAAAAAATGAATGAATTAAAAATTCACCTTTTGTGTGAGGTGTACTTTTCCCCATCGTCACGATAGCAACGAAATGCTGACACGCCCAAAATCAAGCTGCACAGTGGGTGGAACCACAGAGGTAAATGTATCATGAATACGAGCGAGTTGGTAGTCCAATTGTTGCCATTGGTTCGGTTGTTGATTCATTCATTCATTCATTCATTTATTATCTTCTGCTTTATCCTATATGAGGGTCACAGGGGGGTTCCTCATGCTCATCCAGGGGAGAACGTTTCGGCCGCTGGGCAGATAGACCCAGGACAGGCCAATCTATCTCTGCACACACTCACTCACACAGACATGTTTTTGGACTGTGGGAGGAAACCGGAGAACCCGGAGGAAACCCACACAGACACGGGAACATGGAAACTCCACCCAGATGGGGATTTGAGCCGGGAATCCCTAGTGCTGAGAGGAGAACATACTAACCACTAAGCCACCGTGCCGCCCGGTTTGGTAGTTAATAATTCATTCATTATTCATTCATTATCTCCCGCTTTATCCTCTATTAGGGTCGCGGTGGGGTTCCCCATGCCCATCCAGGGGAGAACGTTTCGGGCGCTGGGCAGATAGACCCAGGACAGGGTGCCAATCCATCGTTGGGCACACACTCACTCACACAGACACACTCTATATGGGGCAATTTGGAGAATTCAATTGACTTGATCCATGTTTTTGGACTGTGGGAGGAAACCGGAGAACCCGGAGGAAACCCACGCGGACACGGGGAGAACAACATGGAAACTCCACCCAGATGGGGATTCGAACCGGGAATCCCTAGCGCTGAGAGGAGAACGTGCTAAACCACTAAGCCACCGTGTCGCTGTAGTTAATAATAATTAAAAAAATAAAAATAAAATAAATAACACAGAGAACATACCAAATCACACTTAAACAGTAATGACCTGAGGATTAGATGAGTCCTTTCATTTACAGTTGTGGAATTTTAGAATGAGTCCATGCCTTTAAAATCAAGTCAACGTTCCCTTTCGTCATGAAAGACGCACTGACACGCCCGAAACTACGCTGCTCATTGGAAGGGGGAGGTGGGCGACCCTTCATCTAATGGTTCTCAAGGTTCTCCACATGATACAATCAAAACCTATATTTGTGTTCAGTCCCACAAAAGGTTTAAAGGAAGCAAAGTTTTGCAAACAAACTGCCGTGAGATGCTACAAAAAAACCAGTGGAAACAATAGAAAGAGCAAATGATGAATGAGAATCTGCGTGTGGTTTCCACCGTCTGCAGTCCACAGAACTCTCCCGGCCAAGAGCAACAAGGGGGGGTGGGGGGTGTTTTCAGGAGACGAACATAAACACATCCAAACACACCAAAGCTCCGGCGCGCACAGGCACGTCTGATCGGCGGTGCAGCTAATTGCTCATTTAAGTCGTTTGGCGGTGCAGGTGCTTCATCTTCCTCGTTTTATTTCAGAATAAATTCCCCGTCCTTCGTTTCTTCCTCTGACTAAAGCTTTCGGGTCAAAGAGATGTTTTCCGAGCACTTTCCGCATAAAGCCGTGTATACACTGTATCCTGATACGGTTATTATCTCGAGAGCGGCGTGAGCTTTTAACAACACCCTAACTTCATGCACCACACAGGAGTGTAAAGACCCACTTGGCAGCGGGATCGGAGACGTTAATGATGCGTACGGCTCGTAATTACTCACTTCCTCTGACACTGAACCACCAGCTTTAACACTCAACGCTGTTTGGAAAAACACGGGAGGTTCTGTGTGAGGATGCTACTGAGGAACCAGTTTTAGGAACTTATAAAGAACTTTGTAATGCCTGTTGTTAGGCCAAAGAAAAAAAAAGTTATTTAAAAAAATAACAAAAATAACTAAATAAATAATAAATAAGGGCGGCACGGTGGCTTAGTGGTTGGCATGTTCTCCTCTTAGCACTAGGGATTCTCGGTTCGAATCCCCATCTGGGTGGAGTTTCCATGTTCTCCCCGTGTCCGCGTGGGTTTCCTCCGGGTTCTCCGGTTTTCTCCCACAGTTCAAAAACATGGATCAAGTCAAGTGAGTTCTCCAATTTGCCCCATATAGAGTGTGTATGTCTGTGTGAGTATGTGCCCTGTGTGTGATAGATTGGCGCCCTGTCCTGGGTGTATCTGGCCAGCGCCCGAAACGTTCTCCCCTGGATGGGCATGGTTAACCCCCCCAACCCTAATATAGGATAAAGCGGAAGATAATGGCTGGATGGATAATAAATAAATAAATAAATCCCATGGTGAACATACCAAACCACATAAAAACAGTAATGGCCTAAGGAGTAGATCTGTCCCGCTGTCATTTATAGTATTGGAATTGGAATTGGACTGTGGGAGAAAACCAGAGAACCCGAAGGAATCCTATACAGACACAAGAACATGGAAACTCCACCCAAACCAGGATTCGAACCCGGATCCCCAGCGCCGAGCGGCGGACGTGCTGACTATTTTAATTTGGTAAATTCGTTGGGACGGAGTTTATAGTCATCACTCGTATCCTTGGTTGTTTATCTCGCGCCTTGAATGAGACCTCAGCGCGACGGCGCTCAGACAGAAATCAGGTCAGCACTAAATACCTCATGAATACTTCGACTGCCATCACGTCTGCAGAGAATGTCTCGGCGTCTGCAGCAGAGTCGCCTGTTCATCGGCACCGTGTCATTTGAACTGTGGTATAAATAGCTAAGGGGGTAAACAATTTTAGGTTGTTATCCCATCTCATGTATCAGAGATCTGAACTGCCCACGTCAAGGGTTCACAAAAAAAAAGCTTTGTTAAAAGACATTAAAGTGTAAAAAATGCCTTTGATCTCATGCTGTCTCCGAACTGGAAAGAACGATAATATTTAATTGAATTTTTATTAATTTGATATGAGGTCATTTTATCCAAAGTGACTGACAGACAGGGCGGCACGGTGGCTTAGTGCTTAGCATGTTCTCCTCTCCTTGAATCCCAATCTGGGTGGAGTTTCCATGTTCTCCCGTGTCCACATGGCTTTCCTCTGGGTTCTCCGGTTTCCTCCCACAGTCCAAAAACATGGATCAAGGTCAACTGAATTCTCCAAATTGCCCCATATAGAGTGTGTTTGGGTGAGTGAGTGTGTGCCCAGTGATAGATTGGCGCCCTGTCCTGTGTCTATCTGCCCAGTGACCCTATTAGAGGATAAAGTGAAAGATAATGGATGAGGTATGATGGATGGATTTTTAGGTAGGTTGGGGTTGTTCAAAGGCTCACCCTGGTAACCTCAGTGGACTTGGGATTTGAACTCCCAACCTTCAGGTTGATCGCCCCGAACTTTAACCATCAATCCATGGGTGTGATGCCAACACAGGTGCAGGTGGTCACTGAGTACTTGGCACTAGATCACTACCGTATACTGTGACTGTCGGCAGTGGGGCATCTTGTTAGGAAGGTAAGTGGGGGCTTTTGAGTGTGGGTGGCAACCTGCACTTGGAGAAGAGTGTGCAGTAAGATGCTGAAGCAAAGCATTAAGACAGTAATGCTCCTCTTCCCATAGAGAACATGCAAACTCCACACAGAAAAAGCCCTTGGCCATCCAGCCCAAGAACCGAACTCAGCACCTTCTTGCACTGTGTTCTTGTTTCTGTGTGTTCCTGTGTATGGCTCCAGAGCGCCTCCTGTCAGCATCATACAGTACATCAGCTTCCACATACTGTACATCTATCCTGAGCCAAGACGCACCGTGATTCAGTCACCCGAAGCAGACGGCCTCATCGTCTGTGGGTGTTCCATGCTCATGAGGTGGAGGGGTTCTGATCTTGTGAGCCTCAAGAATACACAAGACAACCCACACAGGCTATTAAACGTTCTCACGCACTGTTGCGCCGCAGCGAGCGTCTAAGGTATATGAACCGAAATTAACTCCGCCAGACTCCGGGTCAGTCGAGCCGTTCTATAGAAGGTAAATGCTATGCATTAACACGTCAAGCACGGAACATGAATGAACTCTGGAACACTCCGAGGCTTTTAGCATTATTTAAAGTGTTTGGCAAGCACTATTATTTACAAGTGTGCACTTGTTCTTTTATAGAATAATAAAAAAAAAAGCTTGCGATTTCAGCTGTCAGTCAAAAACTAACAATTACACGCTGACCCCGCCGTGGACCGATTGATGGGGGGATGGGAGTGCTGATTGTCTCAAGGTTTCTCACTGAACGCTCCGGCCACGGTCTCTTTACCTTGCTTTGTACTGGTTGGTTGACTAACAATACACTCACCGGCCACTTTATTAGGTATGGATCTGTATGACTGCAGTTCAACATTTACATTTGGTCTTTTCTCCAAATCAACAAGCATCCCAACTTGATGGTTGGGGTCAGAACACACAGTTTGCCATGATACAGCCTCCGTGAGTAATAAAGATTAAGGGCCTTGCTCAAAGACCAGCATTGATTTGAACCCCCAACCTTCAGATTGATAGCCAAACACCATAACTACTAATCTACCACACCCAGTTACGCACTTCTACGGTTACTGAACGCCAATTTTCCATTATAGGACACATTCTATTAATAAAGTTGTGTTACATGAACCTTGTTTCCTAAGTGGGATGCTGTTTCTCATAGTGGGTTCTCATTCTGCCGATTCAGGCATTTGATATTTTATTCATTCTGACTTGAACATAATTCATGAACACCGCCACGGAGTCCTGGAAATGATGAAATCGAAGGTAATGCTTCAACAAGTCGCTGCCAGAGGTTCGGACGAAAAGTTCAGGTAGGGGTGAAGTCCAGAGACGAAGGTCCACGACCGAAAACCTCGTCCAAGACTAACGAGATCGTCATGTTCCGTTTCTCAAAGCCGATTACAGCATTCTTAATACACGCCTCCAAATCCGTATTCTGGCAGAGAGCAGTACCCATGATGATCGATGTGAGGAGAAATCATGGTTCCACACCATCGTGAGGTTATTAACCTTGTTTTTATATTGCCTTGCCCTCCTTAGGGCAAAAACAGCTTTCGCTTTGATCATAGCTTGTGTTTCTTTGTGTTCGTTTACTTAAAGGGTCGATTTTCCGATTGGTTCTGAAGCAACTTAACAGGTGGTGCTTGTCAAATTTAAGGAAGAATTCTCAACAGCTGCATTATTAAGGATGCTCTGTCACCCTGCTGAAGGACTGCTGCTGTGTCAGGGATCCATCAATTAAAGAATTTCGGAGGAGACATGTGTTCATCCAAAGCAATATATCCTAAGCAACTTTAAAGGCTGTTTTTTATATATTTGTTTGGTTTGAGTGACAGTGGGTTCCGACTTAATGACCCTGAGAAAATGTGGGTTCAAGGCTGAGACCAGTTGAGAACTCCTGGCTATGGGGGTTCCAATCCCAAGTCTGCCAAAGCTTGCCAGTGTGGGCCCTTAACCCTCATTGCTCCAGGGGTGCTGTATCGATTTTGAAAAATTGAGTACCCAGAGTAAATTCACTGCGGCACAGGGAGGACATGCAGACGGCACACAAAAAGGCCCTTTTTTCGCTCCAATTGAGAATCGAACCCAAGACCACCTTATGTGCTACCTGATGCCACTTTTTGTGCAGGTTGAGCCCAACATTTATTCCGGATGGTACGTGCCGACTGTAATGGGGTTTTGGTCAGCGTCGAGCTACGGCTGAAAAGTCTACATTTTAAATGTATTCTGTTCACGCACTTTTAGAACAGAGGTCGGTGGCACCGTCAAGCTGAGGTCAATCAGGCTCCGTATCGTATAAATCAATACACTGCGCTGCCCTTGACCAGGTGGAGGAACATCAAAGAGAATTAGAACAGCGAGGGAGACGGAATGGAGAACAAACAAGAGAGCAATAAAGAGAAGAAATAAAAGCGAGGAGGACATCGAGGAGTCTTTAAAAAAGTGTCTTTAACCAACAGCTTCGTTCTGTTTTCATTTGTCCCGTCAGCTCGTCCCTGCGGACCCGACGATGGAGACCGGCAGACGTGGACAGACTCACGGAGAGCTCGCTTTATTAATTCTTACTCAGCACCTCGTTCTCCACATGGAGTTCTAACCGTAAACACAGTTGGCATCATATGGACTGGAGTCTGTCCTCTGTTTGGGGTATTTGTCCAGTGTTTGGACAAAAGTATAAAGACACCTACAGGAGAGTTCTAACAGCTTCCAGTCTTCAGCGAGTGAGACACCAATAATCTGAGATCTATTTCCATTTCAGTTGTTTAATGGAGTTGAAGTCGAAGCTCGGTGTGGACAACACCGCCCCAACAGCACTATATCATGCTTTGTACACAGAGGCACAGTCCTACTGAAGGGAAAAGGGCCTTCCCTAAACTGTTTCCATAAAGTTAGAAGCATACAATTGTCTGAAACGCCGGTTTTGTTGTTTGATTTTATAAAACTGTGCTGAACAGAACACCTGGATTTAATGACTACAAGATTTTGTTAAGAAACCAGCCTTGCAACCTGAAGGTTCGATTCCCGGTTCAACCAAATACTATGACTTAAGTGCCCTTGGGTAACACACCTAACCCCAAATGCTACCCCGGGCCAGTGTACAGGCACCTGTGCACACATCACTCAGTGTGTGTATATGCTTATAAATCTTGGCTTTTATAATTACCACGAAGCCAACTGCGAACCCTGAACCACACGGGGGACGTCCATTTACATTCAACATATAATACAGCTATTTGTAAATTTAAAGCTCTCTGTGAATCAGGGACTCTCTGTTCTAGAGAGTATTCTGCCGCCGAAATAAGGCAGCCATGCCTGTTTGACCCCGGCACTCACCTGGTTGCTTGGCAACAGTGTGCACCGGCGTGTAGCCGCGTCCTGCGGCGGGCCAGTCGGAGCCGCAATCACAATCTCGCCAGGGTCACATCATCAACATCATCATCAGAGAGAAAGAGACAAAGTGGCGCAGAGTCACTGATGAAAGAACGGCGGCTGGAAAAGGAGAGCTAGAGAGAGAGAAAGAGAGAGAGAGAGAGAGAGAGAGAGGGAGAGAGAGAGAGAGAGAGAGAGAGAGAGAGAGAGAGAGAGAGAGAGAGAGAGAGAGAGAGAGAGAGAGAGAGAGAGAGAGAGAGAGAGAGAGAGAGAGAGAGAGAGAGAGAGAGAGAGAGAGAGAGAGAGAGAGAGAGAGAGAGAGAGAGAGAGAGAGAG
>JAFMOD010000224.1:2052443-2099090 GCA_019802435.1 Corydoras maculifer
AGAGAGAGAGAGAGACAGAATCATGTAAGATCAGGTGTGAGATATCAGAATTGACTAGCAGGGAGCAAAACCTCTTTCCCGTCTGATAGTGAAGAAGATGAGGAAGAGGAGGGGAATTCAATCCAGCTCAGAATAAAATCTGGGTAACAGGTGCTCTTCACTCAGTGCTGTCGGGAAATGTAATGGAAATGTCTCACGTTCAGGGTTCACATCTTTTAACCATATGGATGCCAAGCGCAAGACAAATTGCAATTTGATTAGCAATAAATCAGCCGCCCTGCAGCTCTTGGCTTTCGGGGCAAAAAAAAAATAATTCCGAATGAGACGGACGAACGGCGTGTGTGACGAAATAAATCCTAAACAGAGGTCCAGCTCCACAACGCACAGGACGGCCGCGGTGCTGACCGCGTACGGGGAGCAGGACAAGAACACGAGACCTTTACGGTTATCCGCCAGCGGTGTGCGCTGTGCTGTCGTGACGATGAGCTCAGGAGCATCCACGATCTGCTTCATCTGTTCTGAAGATAGAGGGAGT
This sequence comes from Corydoras maculifer, assembly GCA_019802435.1. Lineage (NCBI taxonomy): Eukaryota > Metazoa > Chordata > Actinopteri > Siluriformes > Callichthyidae > Corydoras > Corydoras maculifer. The sequence goes on from JAFMOD010000224.1 coordinate 2,052,979, forward strand.
GTCTGCGTGGAGTCATGTGATCTTTAGTCTCAGTGTTTACGGAGTCATGCATCCATTATCTTCCGCTTTATCCTCTACTAGGGTCGTGGGGGGGTTCCCAATGCTCATCCAGGGGAGAACGTTTCGGGCGCTGGGTAGGACAGGACGCCAAAATATCACTGGGCACACACTCACTCACACTATATGGGGCAATTTAGAGTATTTAATTTACCTTAAGCGTCATGGTGGCTTCGAGGTTAGTACATTCTCATCTCAGCACTAGGGATTCCTGGTTTGAATCCCAATCTGGGTGGAGTTTCCATATTCTGTCTGCGTCTGCGTGGGTTTCCTCCGGGTTCTCCGGTTTCCTCCCACAGTCCAAAAACATGGAGGTCAATTGAATTCTCCAAATTTCCCCATATAGAGTGTGTTTGTGTGTGTAAGTGTGTGTTCCCTGTCCTGGGTGTATCTGCCCAGCGCCCGAAACGTTCTCCCCTGGATGGGCACCCCAATTCCCCGATTGTTTGTGGACGGATTAGCAACGAAAACAGAGGTTCCACTGAAGTTGTAACAGCGGTAAGTGAATCCCCGATCCAGCTCTCCATCCATCAGACATGGCTGGTTGCACCGCCCGAGATCTGAACATCAGATAATCTGAGATTTAAACTGCGGGTTCGCTGCAGGCTCTGGATCTTCATTCCTTGTTCTTGATTAGATTGGTTCCTCAGCTTGATTCAGGTTAATGCAGATGTTTGTTTTGTGCGTTCACATTTAATTTGCTTGTAACTGGGAAGCTTTCTCATTAAGCCTGAAGCTGAAGATTAGTGGCCTCGTCTGGAGGACCCGACAGCACGAACCTGGAAGTCATGGGATTTGTAAATCTTAACTTTTTAGCCGTTAGCGGATTCTGAAAGTTGACCTCGGTTGTAAATCGAAGGCAGATCTTCAGGAAAAAAAGTGCAAAAGTATAAAATCAGAAGAATTAAGGATTTTGTAGCTAAATGAGAAGCAAATGAGCAACGCAGTGTAACGCGATACAGACCCTCACTCACATCACCAGCTCAGTTTGGGGATGTTTTGTGTGGAGATAAGGTGGAGATTCGTCTTGATAAGCTTGTCACTAGTGTGTGTGTGTGTGTGTGTGTGTGTGTGTACATAATTTTTTGGGGCTTTGGAGTTAAATGATCAAAGCTGTCGGTGATTTGTTAAATCTGAGCTTCAACATTCCGGGGCAGATTTTAGGAAAATCAAACAAGTTTAGTCGGAATAATAATGATGGCACTAAAAAGTATTACGTATTATGGCAGGCAGGGCAAAGGTGAAAGATCAGAGGTGGGTGCTCAGGCAGGGGCAGGGACAGGGGTGCATGTGGGGTGTAGTTATTTAAAGGGTTCTGGAGGTTCAGGGTCAGGAAACTTTTCTGTTTGGTTGTCCGGAGCTCACGATTGCGGTGCTACTCCAGAGGGTTGTTACAACCGGCAGCAACCGGGGTCCCGGCGAATCACAGCCCTTGAGCCGCCCCTAGTCAAAAAGCTGTGTTTCACTCAGGGTAAAAATCAGAGGGCAAAAGTGCACACTGTGGAAGAGGTGCATGTAAGTGTTACTGCACCACAAAACAAAAGCAGATGTTTGGGAGCGCGAGACGCATCGCATTGTGCTTCCCTGATTTCAGAAAGATAATGAACATCAGAGTGAGAGCCGTGTAAAAGAGAGGGACTGACGTCGGATTACAGCTTTAAACTCTAAACACATTCACAGGTCAGGCACTGATATTGGGAGAAGAGGTCTTTGATCCTTATTGATGTTTCAATTCATTATAAAAGTCTTCATTAAGACTGAGCTGATGACTTTAAGGGGTCCTGAGATAAACAGTATTTTTACAGGGTGTTCTTCCACCTTTCACCTAATATGTGCAGGGATAGGGTCTAGCATTTTTTTTAAAATTCGAATTAAAGTGATGACGTGGTTTTTTTTTTTTACTAAGATAACCCGGCTATCGGTCCAGGGTGTCATCTCACTTCTCACACAATAAGTGCTGGGATAGGTTCTAGGTTCTGATGATGTACATCTGCCCTGATATGGACTTTCTGGGATAGGCATCAGAATTCTCCTTGATCCAATTTAGGGAAATGACAAAGTGTATTTGTCCCGACATGAATGTGCTGGGATAGGCTCCAACAACATTTTCAATTCTAATTAGGGTATTATTGATGTGTATCTGCCCTAAAATGAACTGTCTGTCTGTCCAGGGTGTTTTCTGACCTCTTGCCTAATGTACTGGGATAGGCTCCAGAATTATCCTTAACCCTAATTAGGGAAATGACCGTGTCTATCTGTCTCAGATGTTCTCCAAACTTTCATTTATTAAATGCAGGGATGTTTTATGTTGTAAATAAAAGCCTGGATGGTCATGTGACTCCCACAACCCACAAATAAAGCCACATCTTCCTTTTGGGTTCCAATTTCTTTGGGTTCCGCAGTAAAATCAGTTAGATTGTTGCCTGGAACGGTTCTGACTTAAAGGACAGGAAAGCTGCCAGATATACAGTCCTTGTGTACAGCAGGCTCGTTTTCCAAAATCAGTCGTGAAAGCTTGTTCTGCTCTTTCAATAAAGCTTGTATATCTAAATATAAATGATACCGCAGATGGGAATCGCAGCAGAACCAGGCGATCCAAATCTCACAGGCTGCTTCGCCTCTTTATGTTCTGTGTTATAATGACGGGTTCTCCTGCCACGAGAGCCTTTCAAAGCGTCATAAACATTTAAAATAAGCCTTAATTAAAGCCAGAGGGTTTCCCATGGTTTGGGTTCTAATACAGTTGCCGGTGATTAAGACTCGGGATCTACTCTGGCGGGCGCAATGATTTTTGCCTTAATGCTTGAATCAATCCGGCGGTTGGCAGCTGGCCTAAAATAACAAGGCACTGTGCTGAGCAAACTTTCGAACCGCAGCTCATTGGGGTTTCTAATTCTTCAGAAGAGGAGCTGGTGATTAATGTCAGCAGCACAAATGATTAGCACCAAAAATTCAGCACATCGGGCCGGACCCGCCACCCGGACTCTGAAGTCTGATTTCATGCGGGAGAAACGAGATCCCATTTTGTCGCCGACGTTCTGAAGCCGTGCCAGTTGGAGGCGTTGTGAAACCGAGACGGACCGGCAGGGAAATCATTTGCTCAATAACAGTGGGAGGATGGAGGGTCCACAGCTGGGCATGTCGTGGTGCAGCCAAGCCCTCGCCCTCCCCCGGCTCCACTACCACAATGCATTGCTTGCCAGTCTTCTAGGTTAACTGACTTAACCAACCCATGTAATTTTACTACTCATCTCTCTTTATTGGGTTCCAATTCCAGCCCAGGACCCTGTTTCGGTTCTACAGAACGATCTCTGGATCCGCTCCCTCCAACCGACATCCTTCTTTCAACTCTGTCCATGGTGCTGAGACACTGCGAAGCTTTAAGAAACAATTCCAGACATAAGCTGCTCACGGGAAATCAAGAAGATTTGAAACCAGATCAATATGATCAGAATTGTTCCTCTTAAACCCACTGACATGTTCTCCTCTCACCTGTAAGAATGATTTAATGGAAATGTAAGTTAGTTTATATATTAGAATATATATATAAATATCCATCCATTCATTATCTTTCACTTTATCCTCTACTAGGGTCGCGGGTGGGGGGGTGGGGGTGGGGGATTCCCCGGGTGGGGGGGGTTCCCCATGAACGTCCAGGGGAGAACATTTCGTGCGCTGGGCAGATACACCCAGGACAGGACACCAATATATCGCTGGGCTCACACTTACTTACACAGACACACTCTATTTGGGGCAATTGAAGAATTCAATTGACCTTGATCCATGTTTTTGGACTGTGGGAGGAAACCGGAGAACCCGGAGGAAACCCATGCAGACACGGGGAGAACATGCAAACTCCACCCAGATTGGGATTTGAACCGGGAATCAGTAGCGCTTAGAGGAGAACATGCCAACCACCAAGCCACCATGCCACCCTATGTATGTATGTATGTATATATATATATATATATATATATATATATATATATATATATAGTGTGAATGTGTGCCCAGCAATGGATTGGCACCCTGTCCTGGGTGTATCTGCCTAGCGCCCGAGACGTTCTGGATGGGCATGGGGAACCCATGTAGAGTATTAAGTGGGAGGTAATAAAATGAAATAAATGAAATCATTATTAAATTCTCATGTTACTCGATGCAGCTGAATTAATATTATATTCTTCCACAAAAACTTTACGCTACTAAACTGTTTTGAGTTTTTTTCCCACCTCCACTGAATTTACCTGGACCCCCAAATATTTTGGCTCCGGTTTGAATCCATTCTTGTTTTCTGAACCCAAGTGGGAAAATACGCGGAATATTGGAACCATTAGGCATAACGTCGGGATGGAGGGGATGTGTTTGGATAGGTTTGGCTCCGAGGCACCACTCAGCTTTTTAAACAAGGTAATCAGGCTAAGGATGGCTAATCAACTCGCTGATGTCACTGCCAGCACCACCGGGACGTCCTGTGTGGTCGCAGACTCTCCGGGACACAAAGTCATCTTTTGTAATCTGACAAATTAGCAGCTCGGGGGGGAAAAGTGGGACCACTTTGTGAAGGAAAGGGTTTTCAGAACAGTACAGAACAAATGTTGTGACAGGCTGGCTGTATTTACCTGCAGTGAACCAGCTACACTGCGCCGTGTTTTCCATCCAGTTGGCCTTTGACTCTCTAACGTGGGCTCTGAAGGAGGAGGTCACATGGCGCGGCGGACAGGCGTTGACAGATTGGGGGAGGGATGAAAGAACTAAGTGTATCCTTGTATTAGTGCAGAAACATGGAAGGTTATGAGCATCGCTGATACTGGAGCTCCGAATTCAACACCTTCTACACAATACATACAAAAATATACAGACGGGCCTTGTTTTAATGGTTTGTGTTAGACTCCTTGGTTCCTTAGTTATAGTAACCCATTATCATTTAATAAGTCATGATCTGGATCCCCTAATCAACAGGCTTAGCACTAAGCCACCATATTATTACTATTATTATTATTATTATTATTATTATTCATTCATTCATTCATTCATTCATTCATTATCTTCCGCCTTATTCTATATTAGGGTCGCAGTGGGGTTCCCCATGCCCATCCAGGGAAGAACGTCCCGGGCGCCGGGCAGACACACCCAGAACAGGGTGCCAAACCATCGCAGGGCACACACTCACTCACACAGACACACTCTATAGGGGGCAGTTTGGAGAACTCAATTGACTTGATCCATGTTTTTGGACTGTCGGAGGAAACCGGAGAACGCGGAGGAAACCCACGCGGACACAGGGAGAACATGGGAACTCCACCCAGATGGGGATTTGAAGCGGGAATCCCTAGCGCTGAGAGGCGAACGTGCTAAACCACTAAGTCACCGTGCCGCCTATTATTATTATCATAATTATTATTATTATTATTATCACTATTATTATTACTATTACATTTTAATATGCAGAAATCTGTCTTGATGAATTCTTTAAGTTAAACTGTTTGACCTGTAAATGACTCCGTGGTTTCAGACTGAACAGGAGAACCACGCGAGAATAACGGAGATCGTTCTTTAATGCCGGCTTGTGTACTTGAGATATGACATTTTAATGAAGTGCTGAACCTTTGACATCTTTCTCTAACCGTTGCACACACACACTGACACACACACTGACACACACACACACACCTGCCCTGTATCATCATAATTGACACATTCTGGCTTACTTTCCTCTGGCATGAATTCCTAATGCCTACTGTACCTCACTGCAGACTCACTGAGCTCAGACAGCCCCCCTCCCCCCCCATCATAAATTATACACAACCCGAGCCGACGGTGACTGCCCCTTCATGGCGGTTCACCCACATTTGGGCGCAGGTCTCGCGGTGTCCTCTTAATTGCTGTGTAATCCTCTCAGTGTTCTTTCTTTCAGGTACGACTGAGAGGAACCGTGTGTAATGACGGAGACGACTTTAGAACGTTGGAACGTGGCCCCTATCTCGTCCCGCGCTTAAGGACCTTCAATCGCGTGTGATTGGTCACTTCTTGATGTTATTAAATTATATACAAATATTTCCCTTGTGTACAGTGGCTAAACTCTCTCCACCAATCAGTGGCGTTGCTGCTCCAACCATGTGGTGGTGACATCATGAGCCGTTTCTTGCTTTGAAGCGTTTGTCTCAGTTGCAACCCGTCGTCTACAGCGATTTAACAAAGTGATATTTAATGTAACAGCTGGGCAAATACACCCAGGACAGGACGCCAATCTATCATTGGGCACTCACACACACTATATAGGGGCAATCTGGAACAGCCCATTTACTGGAATCCATGTTTTTGGACTGTGGGAGGAAACTAGAGAACCTGTTGAAAACCCCCACTGAGACGGGGAGAACCCAGATATTCAAACCTGGAGAGCTGAGAGGCAAATGTGCTAATCACTACTGCACCGTGCTGCCCTCCCACTAAAATCCATCCATCCATCCATGATCTTACTCTTAATACTCTACTAGGGTCGTGGTGGGGAGTGGGTTGGTTCCCCTCCCCTTACCCATCCAGGGGAGAACATTTTGGGCACTGAGCAGAGACTCCCGAGACAGGACACCAATCCATTACAAGGCACACACTTACAGTCACACACACACTTTATAGGGGGGCAATTTGGAGCATACAATTCACCTTGTTTTTGTGGTTAGCACGTTCTCCTCTCAGCACTATGGATTCCCGGTTCGAATCCCCATCTGGGTGTAGTTTCCATGTTCTCCCCGTGTCCGTGTGGGTTTCCTCTGGGTTCTCCGGTTTCCTCCCACAGTCCAAAAACATGGATCAAGTCAATTGAGTTCTCCAAATGGCCCCATATAGAGTGTGTCTGTGTGGGTGAGTGTGTGCCCAGCGATAGATTGCCCCCCTGTCCTGGGTCTATCTGCCCCCCCCCCCCCCCCCCCCCCCCCCCCCCCCCCCCCCCCCCCCCCCCCCCCCCCCCCCCCCCCCCCCCCCCCCCCCCCCCCCCCCCCCCCCCCCCCCCCCGCCCGAAACGTTCTCCCCTGAATGGGCATATGTATATATATATATATATACACTGATTTCTTCTGACGTGAATGTTTTAATGAGGAGTTTGTGAGTTTTGATTTTGGGGGATGTGAATGTGAATGTTTATTTCATTTGAACGTGGCTCAGGAGAGAGGATTTGTTTTTCCTCGTCACACCTCTCCACGTCGGAGGAACAGTGGGTGACTTATTTTGACTTCTTTTTTTTTGTCGGAGGAAACAATGTTCCCATTGTGCCTTCAGACTCTTCCTGCCAGCCATCACTCTGCAGAACAAATACAAAGGAAAGTCGTGCTAACAGAAGCACGCTGTGGCACTTTAAATAGAACCCTCACGCCGGAGCCCGAACCTCGAACCGCCATAGAAGCTTTACTGTTGGAAGAGGAGCCGTGTTGATCTTTCAGATGTGGATTTTAATGCTGACTACAGTTTTATACGAAAGTCCTTAGATTTTATAAATAATATAATACACAACACATCCACCCCCGTATCTGTGTGTGTGTGTGTGTGTGTGTGTGTGTGTGTGTGTGTGTGTGTGAGAGAGTGTGCCCAGTGTTAGATTGGCACCCTGTCCTGGGTGCCTCTGCCCTGCGCCCCTGTATGGACATGGGAAACCCCCCGCGACAACCCAACTGTCCATCCATCAGTATACAGTAGGCAGAGTCTAAACACTGATGACCTATTAAAGGGAGTTTACAAAGTCGCCACTGCCGAGATCTGATGCGACCCACGCTACCGCACCTCCACCATGTCAGTGTCCATGTCACCATGTGCAGCGCTGAGCGTCATTCATCATTTTAATAATGCCTGCTCTGTGGACGTTCTCTGAGGGCTTCTGATCATTAGAGAACAGAGTAAAGGCCGCCACCAAGGTATGTAGAGCAACAAACAGCCCACAGTCATGACCTACATGATACAAATGATGCTACACACTACAATCAGCACTTTTTTTTAGCAGGGTGCTTTAGTTCTCATTCATCACACATGAACAAAAGTAAGTGGACAACCAGCCTGATAAAAGAGTTCTGAGGGTTCTGTTCGAACGACAGCAAACAAAGACAAACGGTCAACCTATTGGATGTTTGAAACCTTATAAATGGAGTTTGGGGTGTTTTAAGAAAGTTTTTCTGTTTTAAAAACATTAAAGAATCCTGTGACAGGGGCATAGAGGACAGACAATGAAGGTGGGTGAGGGATGGGGGTTGATTCCCAAACCTGGGACCGATGAGGACCAATGTAAAGCGACAAAGAATACAACAACCTTTCCATCCATATTCTCTAGGAGATGCATGGCTCCGGCACACATCCCGACGTTCCATTGGAAGGGAGACGTGAAGTGGGCGGGGCAAGCAGAGATTGTGAGCTTCCACGCCGGAGAAGAGGAATTCAAACCGAGGCAGTCGACAAGGACGGCGTGGACATTGCAGATCGCCAGAGTGCTGAAGAACTGCCGTTCCCGTGTGGGTGGGCAGAAGATGGGTGAATTTCGGGTGACAGAAATGGCACCCCCTCCACTAACCCCATTCTTGTGTGGGCGTCTGACGGGGGAAGCCAAAAAAGGAAAGATTCTTTGGCCAATGGGATGGCACCTCTTTAAACCCCAGACTAAACAGTCTTCGTACTGTTTACAGTGATTAGTACTAAACTCTACTGAACACTGACTGCAAACCAGGATTTTTGAAACCATTGGTACCATGGAAACATGACGACTCCTCACACAGACTCGAAATGACGGCTACATCTCTGTTTCCTAGCTTTTCCGCCCTCACAGCTCCATTCATGCCTCAATACAGAGCAACTGCAGCGTCATAAATTTCCCTCACCGTAGGCCATGTTCTCATTATAGAGAACCCGGAGGGGGGAAGAGTGACTTCTTCAGCACCTGTTCTCCACCCTTCATTCCACTTTCTCTGTCTCAATTTGAGCCGGTCCTCTTTAAACAGCTTTGTTTCTCCATGTCTTAATACGTCTGGGTGCTCGGGGTGTAACCCCTCACTCTTTGTTGCCCGGTGAGTCTCTATCTGGGGTCTCACATTTCCTCCAGGCCGTCAATTACCGCACCAGCGGATTGGGTTGCAATAAAAACAGGCGTAATCGCGACGTCTGGGCCTCTCGCCCAGCGCCGACTCGGGTATTCAGTGACAATTACAGCTCGAACTCCGGCACTCAATCTTCCGCAAATATTTTTAGAGCTTTAAACCCTCGGCCCAATCGCGACGATGGCGTAATTGATTCCAACCACTATTATTTAGCCAGCTTCGGCACGCTAACTGGTTTTCACTGCAATCACGAGCAAAGATTTGCGATATATTTTTAGCGGCCCATTTTTGCCTCATATTTCACTCCGTCTTGAAACTGTGCATTTACATTCTGACATCCCGCTGAAGAACGTTCCAGGGCATTTAGTTTCCTTTATGCAGGACTTTTACTTTTTATTCCGGTTCTTTAACGAAATGATTAATGAATCAAAACAACCATCCAGATTAGAAACCTACAAATAAACTTCATTGATTTAAATTTTTATTAGAATTTTATAATTACTATATATATATATATATATATATATATATATCCATTCATTATCTTCCACGCTGGGCAGATAGACCCAGGACAGGGTGCCAATCTATCACTGACCACACACTCACTTACACAGACAAACACACTCTATATGGGGCAATTTGTAGAATTCAGTTGCCCTTGATCGATGTTTTTGGACTGTGGGAGGAAACCGGAGAACCCGGAGAGAACCCACGGGGACACGGGGAGAACATGGAAACTCAACACAGATTGGGATTCGAACCAGAATCCCTAGCTCTGAGAGGAGAACATGCCAAACCACTAAACCACTGTACCGCCCAAATTGAATTGAAATATGCTAAATATTTCAGTGTAAATATGAATACGTGTGTTATGATCTCTCTCTCTCTCTCAGCCTCACCTGTCAGGGGGAGGTTTAATTGATGCCGGATGGTATAAGCAGGTATTGTGTGGGCGTCAGGCCGGCTGCGTGTAATGACAGATATCAGGGCTGCGCTTTAACAGCTCGGCTCTCCGGACTCTTTGTCTGCTGCTTTCTCTTCACTGTCGGCTGAAGAGCATGGGATTATTTTTGTTTAACCTAAATCCATATTAAAATGCTGGAATAAACTCGTGGTGCCGTGATGGATTCTGCATTAGTGAAGGGTTCCGAGTTCAATGGCGAGCAAATGCTTATTTACATAAAACAAACTAAGGCTCTTCAGATGAGTTTAGGGACCAGTGAAGTCCTTCGGGACTAGAACTGGCACTAGAACTGAAACATTTAGAAAAGGCAGCTCGTACATCTGTATCTTATTGCCTTGGTGAAAAAAAACGGCGCCTTGATGCTGCGAATCTAGAGATCTTGTGATTGGAAACGTTGGTTGTGTAATTGGAATGGAGACTGTGGAACGTTTTAAGGATTCTACAACTGAGCCGTATGACCAAAGATTTGGAGTTTAATGCCCAGCAAATCCTCTACACACCAACTGCTCAAGTTCTCATTCAGTTCATAGAACCTTAAGTGGAAATGTCCCATAGCTTTGTGTCCTAACTGGAGGAACTGAGAACCACTTTAACTTTGAGTCCAAATCAGATCCTATGATCGTGCTTTCTTCAAAGTCTTTAAAGCTTATTCTATAGATGCTATAGGGAGATCCTATATCTTCTATCCTTCTATAGAGCCATCAACCGCACACCATACAGCTTGATTAAGGGCGTATCGTGTGTTTGATGTCGTAATGACTGGGAAAATACGTCTTGCACGGCACAAAACAAACCAAACCCATGTAGTAATCCTCTTCATGGGTGTGTTTTGGGATGTAACATGCCATAAACCAATCAGCGTGTCGCTTGCCCTTCCCTTTAAGAGCCGGATGGCACATTGACTTCGGCGGATTGCAATTTAAACGGTGCTCCATGAGAGTGTGAATGGAGAACCCACAGTATAGTGTAGAGTACTTGTCTACATTCTATGTACAAATGCAGACAGATTTAATAGTGTTCGATTCTATTGGGGTATCGCCAACAGAACACCAGAAATGTACCTAGACAGATCACATTTTGAGACGACCGCGCCCATCGGGGGGTGGGGGGGTGGGTACATTCACAGGCAGCGTTGCTTAAAGGACTGTTTCAATCTGACAGAACTTTGGCAGCAAATAAAAGTGGAATTAAAGAATATATTTAATCAAAATACAGTGTGTGTGTGTGTATGTGAAGGCCTGCGGCAGCTGTTATAGCACAATAAGACACTTAAAGCTGGTTTGTGTGTGTGTGTGTGTGTGTGTGTGTGTCTCATGGATGAGTTATGACACAGCACCCACACGGAACACTGAACTCTACACACTGCGTGATCATTACAGGTTGGATCAGTGTGTGATTACAGCGTGTGCGTCGTCTCAGAAGAAACTCAGCTTTAAAAAGTTGATAATCAGATCCACGGAGCTTCATTTCCTCACTCCAGATTTCAAAGAACAAATCCACTCAGACGGAGGAACCAAAATCAGAAGAACCCGCTGATTCCACTCACCACTCAGCGTTCTGAGGGGCAGATTTCACTTCCACGATTTAATGGGCACATGGAGTCCTGTGGTAAGTCACATGACCCTGGCTTTAAAGAAACGAATGAAATGTTTAGTTTTTTTATAGAGTGCTTTTTACAAACATATATTGTCACAAGCGGCACGGTGGCTTAGTGGTTTAGCATGTTCTCCTCTCAGCGCTAGGGGTTCCCGGTTCGAATCCCCATCTGGGTGGAGTTTCCATGTTCTCCCCGTGTCCGCGTGGGTTTCCTCCGGGTTCTCTGGTTTCCTCCCACAGTCCAAAAACAAGGATCAAGTCAATTGAGTTCTCCAAATTGCCCCATATAGAGTGTGTATGTGTGCATGTCTGTGTGACTGAGTATGTGCCCAGCGATAGATTGGCGCCCTGTCCTGGGTGTATCTGCCCAGCGCCCGAAACGTTCTCCACTGGATGGGCATGGGGAACCCCCCCGACCCTAATCGAGAATAAAGCGGAAGATAATGAATGAATGAATATTGTCACAAAGCAGCTTTATAGTCTTTAAATCACAAAGAGCAAGCTGAAGTGACAGTGGCAACAAAAAACTCCCTGTTATGTTTAAGGGAAAAAACCTTGTGAGGACCGAGACTCAGTGGGGGACTCATTTCCCTTGAGTAGCAGGGCAGCATCAACCGCACAGGACAGCCATGTACAGACTGTTTAGTGATCAGGTGATCATATTTAACAATTAACAAACCATAGAAGTCCATTGAGGACATCTGCCAGTCCAATAAAAATCCACCATCATCATCATGTGTAAATCAAGTCCTCCCTTATTTTGCTGAAGCTGAACTCAACAGCAACACGATTTACGCTACGCCATTTTGCAACTTACAAGAAGGGCCACATGGTGGCATAGTGGTCAGCACGTCCACCTCCCAGCATTCGGGATCCAGGTTCAAATGTTAAAATGACTCATTCCGTTCCATTCTGACATCACTGTCCTTTGTGCACAAGTGTACAAAATAATAACAGAAATCCCCTGATCGACCCGTCAGACACCAACAGCCATGACACAGTTCGTAACTCATCCTCTCCATTCTGAAGGTGAGTAACTCGAATCTTGACGTTAATGTCATGATGTCAGCTGCACTGCGGTTCGTTAACTGGTCTGTTTAACGACATTATGAACGAGGTGCACAGGTGTTCGTAGTAAAGTGCTCATGGGAGTCAACAACCCCCACAAAATTTTTATTTCTCGTCAGAAGGCGGCCCCTCAGAGTCACCATGCTGTAACCCCACTCAGGGAGCCTGTAAGAACCTGGAGATCAAGCGCCAGGGAACCGACTCCCAGCTGAACGGAACTGTTTCAGCGTCGCCATAAAGCTTTTTTCGAGATTCCACTCCTGGTAATAAAGAGTAACATAAAATTCATCCTGGTGGGACGTTTAGTATTTAACTACTGCTCTGAGGCGAGTTCAAAGCCTTCTTTTAAGGTGGAAAGTCCATGGCGCCTTCACCATCATGTGTGAATCAAGTCCTCCCTCATTTTGCTGAAGCTGATGCTGATCTCAACAGCAAGATGATTTACATTACGCCATTTTGCAACTTGCAAGAAGAGCCACATGGTGGCATCATGGTCAGCCCGTCCACCTCTCAGCGTTGGGGATCCAGGTTTCAATCCTGATCTGGGTGGAGTTTCCATGTGCTCCCTGTGTCTGTGTGGGCTTTCTCTGGGTTTTACTGTCCAAAATCATGGATTCAAGGTGATTTGGCTGCTCTATATTGCCCCATATAGTTTGTATGTGGGTGTGTGCCCAACAATGGAATGGATTCCTGGGTGTATCTGCCCTGCTCCCAAAATGTTCTACACTGGATGGTAATAGGGAATAAGGTTTTGTTTTTTTGCCACTTGTTGGGTGGTTGCTCAGCGCTTAGAGTGTGGGGCTATCAATCTGAAGGTTGTGGGTTCAAACCCCTGGTCCATTGACGTTACCAATGTGGGCCCTTGAGCACAACTCTTAACTCTTATTACTCCAGAGGGCTGTATCATGACTGACCCTGTGTTCTGACCCCAACCAAATTGACCCCATGTAATGTCTTAGAAACAGCCCTTGTGAGGACCTGTGCATAGTGGGGGATTCATCCTCCCCAGGCGATCGAGCAGCATCAACAGAGCAGGACACTACAGCACAGCTTGTGTGTCTATAATACAGATGTGTGTGTGTAACCAAAGGTTGATTTAATTCTTTACTCCTCAGTGAGTGAAGAGTGAAGAGCGTCACTCTGATGGACATCATAAAGATGAAGGTTACATACGCAGCCGATCTTCAGTAACATCGTCACGTTTGTAACACGGCGGGGCTCAGTTCGGCCGTCCGTCGCCTCAGGTGAAGCTATAAGTGTTCAACAACACAGATGTTTTTTCAGGCTTCAGAGATTAGTGAACATGTCTGGTTGTCATCAGGAGGTATGGAAGAATCGAGTAATAATAATTCTCTACATCTTTAGGAAGACGTTTGTCAGTAAGCTGTTCATGATGAGAGAAAAAAACTATTCTGAGAAGTGAAGGGAGGAAAAGACCAGCCGGGTGGATGCTTACTGCGCAGTCACATTCACTTTCTTATATATATTCAAAAAACGGGTAGTCGCAGTCCTTAAATCGGATTGGCTGAGCCTTTTGTCCAGCTGTGACATCATTAATAATTACACACACCTCTGAGTGCTTCACATTCGTATTAATGTGATATACAATACATTATTTTAAATGTGTAAAGGCAATAAGGCACTCGAGGTTGTTTATTATTGTAAATAAATCATGGGAAAGAGGTGGAACTGGTCCTGATGGGTAGCGGAGTAGTTACACCTCTTTCCCATGATTTATTCACAATAATACACAACCTTAATCAAAGAAATAAATGTAAAAATGCCATCTAGTGGCCAAATTACAGAACACAGTTTATAAACCACATCCATAACAGGTTTAGTGCTGACCGGGAATCGGCTTGCTGTTTATATCTGTATTTCATTATTTAAAATAATGTATTGTGTATCACACATCAACACAACACGTGTGTGGTATTGTTAATGGTGTCAAGTAGCTCAACCAATCAGATTTTAGGACTAGATCTTCCCCTTTTTCTAATTATGATTATAGTTTAGTTTTAGAATAAGATGTGTTTAGAATAAGAAACATCTGGACGTGGTGTCAGGCTGTGTGTGTGTGTGTGTGTGTGTGTGTGTGTGTGTGTGTGTGATAAACAAGCACAGGCCACACTGATGGGAGAAACCAGTTGGTTTCCTGTGACTGGACTTAAAAAGAATCTCTAAAGTGTAGAGGTCCATGCACGAATGCACAGAGAACACAAACACACTGGAGCCCAAATTCTGCAGCTCACATCAAGCACGACCGAGAGATGTGAGGGGGTCGAGCAGCCGACGACACGAGGCACAGAAGCGGACAGGTCGAAGCATGATGGACGACTGGCACAAGCCTGCAGGGACGACCGTGCAGGGTGCACCACGCCGAAGTAACCGACACTCAAGATCTTATTAGAACAGTCAACTATCACAGGCTCGCCCGTGTTCCAGCGCCCCCCGCTGGCTCCCCAACACAAATCTAGAGTCCCACCAGGTGCATGACCACAGTGGGGTGGGGAGGCATATGAGGTTACCACAGTCTGTGTTTATATATATTTATCTACGTGGTGAGCCAGAATCTGTGTTTGTGCTCCTTTGCATGTCATCTGGATGGAAAGATGCTCTCTGCTCTGTGTGAGGAACCAATAAAACTTGGTTTTGCATCTCTCTGAATTTGCACATACTTTGTGTGACGTGCAAATGATGTGTGAAGCCTCTTCTCTCATGACGCTCAGCTTTGATCCATCAGGCCAAGAACCGTACGTGGATATGACTCAATGATCCAATCCGGAGTGACACTGCTACACAAGTATGTGGTCTGGGTTGAGAGGGTCCACGGTCCGGAACGTCTCGCTCAGAAAGACGATAAAAAGCCTCTGGATTTCAAAGAGCCCTACTTCTGAGTACGATCTGCAAATCAACATGATAACGACAACGTGCACTGCTTTTCACATTATTGCAACCTCGACAAAAATATAACCGGACACTTTAGTTTAATTCCTTAAACGGTCTTAGCAGTGAGCCTTGTGGAACCCTGCAATTCACAGGGCTATATACTTAGCAGACTTTCTGGAAATGCCAATTAGACCTAATTCAAACCGTATCTCCTCTCCAACTAAGCACAGCTATTTAGATAGCACTTATCAAACGGCATTAGAGCCTCAATCTGAAGGTTTTCCACATGAATGGACACACACTTAAACACACTCCAACACCAGATAACGCTCCACGTCTGGACTGTCGCATGCCTCTGTGACCACTAGTCTACAGAACTTGAAATTGGCACGGAACATTATAGTGTAAATGGAACCAGATTTAGGAAATGGAGGGACAAAAGGCTTCTAACATGATAAACTTTTGTTAATCCCAGATGCAACACACACCGGACATAAGTGAACAGTGTGACCAGGCTGTGTGCGTGTAACAATTAAAAAAATATTAGCATAAAAAATTTTATTGTATTCAGAGTTCCCATAAAATATTTGGTTAAAGTCGATCATGTAGTGGAATTGTGTTGGGTTCCAGGTCGACGGCTCTGAAATGAGTCAAAGTCTACGGATTACCAGATCAACTTGTGCCTTCCTGCCAATTCGTGAACAATAAACCTCATTAAACACAGTGACCAGCGTCCCAGGTTCAAATCTCAACAAATATCCATAAATCAAAATGCTGCAACGTCCCATGTCTCGAGATTCAGTTCCACGCTGTCCAAAGTTCTTACATTTACATTCCAATTACATTTAGTCCAAATGTATTTAGTCCAAATTTATCCAAAGTCAGAAGTTATGCAAAAAACCAACTATACTGTAAATTCATCAAACCTGATTGTTATTTGATGCTGTGCCCCCCCCCCCTTATTTTAACAACAGGTATTTGTTTAGGAGATGCGTCTTCAGTAGTTTCTTAAAGCTGCTTAGTCATTCTGCCTTACAGACCGAGTTGGGAAGATCCTACCACCATTTTGCAGTAGTGACGCCACGAAGTGAGAATCAGCTCCTCGGTGACGTGGAATCACCAGGCGGCAATCATCACTGGAGTGAACAAGTCGGCGTGTATTTTGAAAAGATAGAGTGAAGGTAGGAGGCGGCAGATCCAGAAATGGTTCTGTAGGCCAGAGTCAGTGACTTGTACTGAAAGACCACAAATAAATGATATAACCATCGTGATGTGACATCATCACTTCAGTGTTTATCACGCTCTGTTTAACTCCTTAACGGTCATCACTGCGCTATTAAATCTCTCAATGAGCCACATTCGACCACATATTTAAAGTTATGTTTGGAAGAGCTTGACTGACCCTTAAGCTCTGTGACCTCATAAAACCCTGACCTGACATCAACACCTTCAGACCGTTGGGATGAATTAGAACAGGGATTGTGAGTCAGGTCCTCTGGTAGAATATCAGTATCTGACCTCGTAAATTATCGTCTTGGACAAACAAGCGTTTTATGGGGTCACGTTAAAAATAGCTTTTGTAACTATCCTAATCAAACGTTAGGACACGCCCCCTTCTCACTCCATCATCTACTTACTCCACTTACCTTATAGATACAGACTGTAGTCCATCTGTGTTCTTTGTTGTTGTTAGTCCCCTGTTGGTTCTCTGTTGGTCAGGAGCATCACAGAACAGGTATCATTTGGGTGGTGGATTGTTTATTGTCAGTTCTGCAGTGACACTGAAGTGGTGAGGGAGGTTTAGTCCAGTGACACTGCAGGGATAGGACTAATGCCCCCACCAAATAATCCCTGCTCTGTGGTGGTACTATTGAGGTTCTGACCATTAGAACAGAGTACACAGTATGTACTGTAGAACACAAACAGATGGACTACTGTACAGTTTGGAATTGTAGAACCACAAAGTCCATCTTTACAGAAAGAGGAACTGAGAACATGGAGAATAAGTGGAGCAGAAAGCACAATAATGTTTGTCGTTTTATTAATTACAGTAAATACTGAACAGGGTCCTAACGGTGTTAACTCGTTCTGCAAAAGCCGTTAGGAAGAAGAAGTGTTCTGTGACGGTGTTCGGTCAGTCCAGGCCACACATGGATTCAATCCCGGCCTCTTAATCACGACAATCAGTCTGAAACAACATTCCGGCAGCCCTCGATTCCACCACTACACTCTGTGGTACCCAGTCACACTGTACTGTGTAATTGCTCAAATCTGCGCTCGCTGATCCGAGAAGGAGCTAAATAGACAGAGGTTGAAAATGCTGAGAATTGTGCAGAATTTGGACATGTGCTATTAAACTGAAAAAGCTCTGGCACTAGGACTGTTTTCCTCCACACACACACACACACACACACACACACACACACACACACACAGACGCCTTCTGTGGCTTCATGGCGCTTGTTAAGAGGCCAGCTCTCATTAAAAAGTGCTTAACCCTAAAAAGTGTGTTTACTTTCTCTCCTGCTAAAAAATCTCCCTCATTTCCCAAATGTGTCCATAAGACGAGGTCAGCTGTCAGGATTGGAACCTACAGAAACACAGGGGTCGAGGCACGTGAGGAGAACCGCTTCCCCTTTAACGCTGTAATTTTCGCACTCGGAATATTATCAGGTGACGGCAAATGATTAAGTTAATAATCACGCGGGGGGGGGGGGGCAACCTGGTGGTCCTCACGGCATGGAGGAGTGGATGTGATTGGCTGAGTGGCATTCTCTGGTTTCTGTCTACAGCATAAAAATCCACAAATCAGGTGAAGAGGCCAGTGAGACCTCGTTGGCACCATGTTAGTTAACAAAAAACAAAAAGCACCATCATGTTTAGAACCCAATACGTTTCCTTCTGTTTACACTGTGTGCATCAAAGAATCCTCAAAATTACGAAGTGCTTTCTAAGTGTTAGGATCTTTTTGATTTCTGGAAAAGCAAAAGAACACGCCGATGCAAGATGGCCATTCTCAACTGGTTTATTGACAACAAAAGGAATCTTTTCTGAACACCGTCAGGAAGTAACGCTGGCCAGCGGTCTGCCCATTCAGCTTCAGGTGTTAAGTACGCCTTCAGGTCCGAGTGGGAGCGCGAGCCCATCCCAGGGTTACCTGTATATATTGTTACGTCTAGTTCCCGCCCCTTAACTGACTAAGCCAATTGCAGATTACCCCCCTAGGTTTTAAATCAGCCAATCCCAGCCCTGTATTTTCCAGTGGCGGCAAAATCAAATATCCTTTGTTAGTCTTTCTGCTATATTGGGACTCTCATTATGTTTCAGAAATTTAACATTTCTGACATAAGTCATAATAAAAGTAATAACACACACACACTGTGGAGTGGAGGCGCTGGGGAGCAAGTGGCATGTCACGTGAGCACACAGATTGTCAAATTGTTGAACACCGAATCCAAGTCTATATAAATATTTACAGTATATTATTCGTGCTGTAAAGTGACAGCACTTTCCACCCTGCGCCACATGCCTCTTTTTCTTGCCGGTACCAATAAAGCAGAGGGTTAAAAGCTGCGGGTCGTGACCAGATTCAAATTTTAAAGAACGTGGACATTAACACACCTGTTAATCCTTATCGTCGTCTTCTAAGCTTTGGCCCGACGGAACGTCCCGTTGTTAGCTTATCCTGACCTCGCCGAGACATTGCGGAGTGCGTAAACATTTTCTCCTCCGGCGTGTTTCAGGTGAAAGTCGGGTCACTGGCTCTGCCCCGGAGGCCCGACCTCTGTCTCGATTTTATTGCCCCTTAATCTGTCAAGGCCTGTGGTAAACTTTTCTCTCTCCCTCGGAGACTCTGCCGGCTTAATGTTTTTAATTACGGCAATTTTGTGACATTCATCCATGAAAACCTGTGTCCTGCTGGACGTCTGGAGGAAAAGCGTGAAGATAAAACATCCAGCAACGGACGAGAAGTTAAGTCCTGAGTTTTAAAACGACCAACACACTACAGAGAACGACGTTTTTGTTAACGAGGTAATATTGCTATTAAGTTTATATATACGGTACATAAACATAACAGCAATATAAATATATAGGTGGGCGATGTATATGTAGTAATAAGCACCACGGAACACACACACACACACACACACACACACACACACACACACACACACACATATATATATATATATATATATATATATATATATATATATATATATATATATATATATATATATATATATATACACACACATACATACATACATACATACATGGGCGGAACGGTGGCTTAGTGGTTAGCACGTTCGCCTCTCAGCGCTAGGGATTCCCGGTTCGAATCCCAATCTGGGTGGAGTTTCCATGTTCTCCCCATGTCTGCGTGGGTTTCCTCCGGGTTCTCCGGTTTCCTCCCACAGTCCAAAAACATGGATCAAGTCAATTGAATTCTCAAAATTGCCCCATATAGAGTGTGTCTGTGTGAGTGAGTGTGTGCCCAGTGATGGATTGGCGCCCTGTCCTGGGTCTATCTGCCCAGCGCCCGAGACGTTCTCCCCTGGATGGGCATGGGGAACCCCACCGCGACCCTAATAGAGGATAAAGCGGGAGATAATGAATGAATGAATATATATATATAGTCTGAGTTCAGAGTGTGTTTGCAGTTTCCATCTTGTAACGTTTATTCCATGTCAGGAGTTGAACCTGCTTAAAAAAGTCATATATTATGATCGTGAGTTCCAGATCAGATCCACTCTGACTGCAGAACTCTGATGGCTAAAACATGTGAGTGGATGTGGTTAAAAATATCCCCCGCCGTGAAGGAAAGTGGGTGCACTCTCCAAGCCTTTGAAAGGTTTCACATCACTACTTTGGCTATTACAAGTAAGAGAAGGTGTTTCAGATCCTACGGCTGCTTTATTCGCTCCCTCTGGTTTCCTTGTACAATTTAAGCGACGGCCAATAAAGCCCAGGGAATGTGAGCTGACCTCATCGTGCACTCTGTAAAAGTGAAAATCCAACAGTGGCCTGCTTCAGAAAAGCGGCTCCTCGCCGTAAAAAAGTCCACATGACGGATACGTTACATGCTACGAATTCCAAAAGTATTACAACCAAGAATTTTAGGTAGCCGAGTCGTTTTTGAAAGCGCTGCTGAAGAGTCTGTAGTCTGTACTGGTGTCTGTCTCCGGTAAAGGTCATCGTGAGGTCTGGACTCTGATCAGACTGACGTTTCTAATCCTGCATTCGGGGACTTGCGACAGAGGTGTAGAGGGGATGACACTGGGGTAGGGTGTGTGTGTGGGAAGGGGGGGGGGGGCTTTGGGCAGGTGGAACCAAAAGGAGTGGTGCAACTACAGTGGAACCTCTGTATTTAAAACCTCTGCGCTAATCCATCTGCAAACAATCAATAAAATCCAAAATCTATGAAAATAGGCTCCTGTTTCCATTTAAATTGATCTAAATGAAATGAATTAATTGCTCCCTTTTCAGTTTCTTTTTTATCCAGAATGGAACGTATTGCGGACGGCGAGTTTAATGTCGCACTCGTTTTTTTTAATGATTTCCTTCTTCAACTTGAGCAGAAACGTGATCGAGTTTAAGAAGGAAATCATTAAAAAATATGAGTGTGACATTAAGCGCGCTGAAAATGACCAAATATACGGAAAGTCGCCATCCGCAATACGTTCCACTGTGGAGCTGCTGGCTCCGGAACCTTTTTGGGTCCCATGGTGGAGCTAAAGGTAAAGCTTGACTTTTACTTAGCAACCACACTTAATGAGGACAATCGCATTTGTGCAAATCATGTGAGCAATCTGAAGCAACCGGCGAAAACAGAGACCAAATGTCGATGGACGAAGAATCCGGTGATATCCGAAGTCAAAGAAAACACTGGTGGAATGTTCCACTGTAGCAGAATTTTGGGATTTTGCAATATATTTACATCATTAGTCATTAAGCAGACGCTTTTATCCAAAGCGACTTACAAATGAGAACACCACAAGTTATATATTGTTGTATCAAATGTGAAAGGGGAATGAAGTCCGATCCTGCGCTCCATTTATTATGTCTCTGGTCGTCATTGTGTCCCGCCATGTGACATTTTGGTCCGAAACCAGGAAGCAATGAGGACGTGGAGCACAATGAAGATTTTAGAAAGCATGTTCTACAGAAAGGTGGCACGACTCCAACCCACAGTTCTCGGCATCCCGGAGGAAGTAAGATTTGGTGTGGACGAGGCCTGAGGAGGTTGACAGTGTTTCAGGCTTGAAAAACAAGGTGGACCACTGGAGTGCTTGAAACCTGCCACTCGTGTGGGCATCCACGGGGAACGTGGAACGACAGGAGAATCGTCAGCGATTGAAAGGCTGGACAGCAGATGTCAGGAACCTGTGGGGCTGATGGGGTTGAAAGCAGGAGGACAGTCAGGTACGGAAAACCGACCCCAATCAAACAGAACAGGACAGGACACCAGTGGTGCCAAGTGACAAGTGTCTAGGCTAATTTTGAATTCCAGAACGTATATTGTGAGCTGTGACGGTTCTTTGGCGCCAGTGTGACTATGGTAAACATACAACATGAGGCCACCTGGGACACACAAGACTACATCACAGCGTCGGTGGTAAAACAACCCAGCATCTTTAAGACGACCATAAAATGGAATGTTTTTTACATGAACTTATTTATAGCACGACGGACCTTAAATCACGGGGATATCACAGCACAGCCGCACGACTCGGAGATTCATACACATCATAACACAGGCTACCGTTAGACATAAATCACCGCCAACCAATGAAACCGAAGGCGAAGCAGAAAGGGATGGAGAGGATAAAGTAGGACGCGAATGGCGGCGTTAATGACCCTCCAGGGTCTTAGTGCTCCTTGGCTTTCTTCTTTCTTCACAGTCCCGTCCCGTCCCTCTTGCGTGTGGTTTGGAAGGTCGGGTTCGCGAGATCACAGGCCTGATGAGGTCAGCAAGAGAGCGGCGAGAGGGGGGAAAAAAAAGGGTGAGAGGAGACGTTCGGTGTGCGCTGAAAGAAACACGACCGCCGACCACAAATCAAACGCCGCCGTGACCGCACTCGCATCCCAGGGCAGCCGTTTCGCTCCGAAAGCATAACCAGGAACATGGTTTAATCAGAGAGGCAGGCTTTTCATCAAACCTTTATTAGAAACCACCAAGACGTTGAGAGGCAGGAGGTTTTGAAACAAAGATGGAGACACCAGACGGAAGTCTGATGGAGTCTATTGTCTTATTATTTATTCTTCTACATTCAAATTTTTCAATTTGCACATTGTCCATCTTCATGAACTAGAACAAACTGTAGAACCTTCACCCGTCCAAGTTGCACATGCTTTATAAAGCCATCCGGTGGACAGTGAGCAGGCAGTGGACAGTCAAAGTTCATTAGAATCCCTTAATTAAACTCTTGTCACCTCATTTTCCACTTTCTATTTTGGAAATCCTCTACTATGCCCACGCCCATCCAGGGAAGATCGTTTCAGGCCTATGGCAGGCCAGGGTGCCAATCCATCACTGGGCACACACAATATAGGGGCAATTTAGAGCAGCCA
This sequence comes from Corydoras maculifer, assembly GCA_019802435.1. Lineage (NCBI taxonomy): Eukaryota > Metazoa > Chordata > Actinopteri > Siluriformes > Callichthyidae > Corydoras > Corydoras maculifer. Next base: position 2,076,196 of record JAFMOD010000224.1, read on the forward strand.
ATACACCTAGCTGTCCATGTAGAATGCAATCAAGAACCTGCACATGGAAGACATCAAGGAGAACATGACAACGCCACCCAGATTGGGATGAGTACAGATGCGGTCATAGCAAATTAAATACAATAGAAGCATAAAACCAATACAGAAGTTACCACACACACACACACACACACACACACACACACACACACACACACACACACACTCTGATTGGATTGCCTGTAAACTCTTGTTTGAGTTAAGACTTAGTGAGCGTCCTTAAAAACCTTCACCACAGAACTCTACGGATCAGAAACATTGTAATCTGGACTACAGCGTATCCATGGAGACACGAGAGACGGCATAGTACACACAGAGGACGAGGTGTGTTCGCATTCTTTCGATCTGGCGGTGTAATTTCTCGCAGTGACATCATCATTGTCCTGGAGATAAGAACGTCCTTACACTGCGGCTGCACTGTGCGATCTATTATAGATATTTTGCTCTTGGCAGCATCGACTGCTCGTTTACTTCGTTAGTCAAAACACAGACGATGCCTGAAATTGCAGGGCGCTTCAGAGTCAGATAATGTCAGCGCAGTTCGTAGGGAATGTTTGCAGAGGCCTGCGAACGCTCCGCCGGCCGAGGATCGCAGACTCAGCAGCCGTGTTTGTAATGTGCCTCATGCCCGGTGCGTAATTACAGAAAACCCCGCTCGAGCAGCAGGCTGTTACGAGTGGGTGTTCCGTTGATATGGGATTAATGGGTTCTCGGGCGTGTGAGCGCGTGCTGCTGCAGTTCTGCGTCAGGGCGAGGAACGTCTGGGAAGAAAGTCAGAACCCTGTAGATTTACACCGATTATTCAGAAATAAGGAAGTTCAACTTGAAGTAGAATAAACAGCTTCACTTTTGGTCTGCAGTGAATTTATGACGCTTCCAGTTTATTTATTCATTCATTCATTATCTGCCGTTATTTATCCTATGTAAGGGTCGCGGGGGGGTTCCCCATGCGCATCCAGGGGAGAACGTTTCGGGTGCTGGGCAGATACACCCAGGACAGGACGCCAATCCATCGCTGGGCACACACTCACTCACACTCACACACTCTATATGGGGCAATTTGGAGAACTCAGTTGACTTAATCCATGTTTTTGGACTGTGGGAGGAAACCGGAGAACCCGGAGGAAACCCACGCAGACACGGGGAGAACATGGAAACTCCACCCAGATGGGGATTCGGCCTGGGAATCCCTAAAGCTGAGAGGAGAACGTGCTAAACCACTAAGCCACTGTGCCGCCTCCATTTTATTTATTTACACAGAATTTTTTTTTGTGTCTTAAAGCAGCTCTTCAGTGTTCTGAACCTGAACCCCCGAAAGAACCCATGTGAGGACCGAGCTCCACTCTCATTCATCCCAAAGATGTCCTATAGGTTGAGGTCACGACCGGGGCATTAAATTGACCAATATCTCTAAGTATGTTGAAGCATTAAGAGTACATGGAGTCTAAGGAGACCACTTTCTGAATAACAACCACACAGCACAATCCCCCTCCACCAAACTTTACACTTGGCACAAAACCGCCAGACAAGTATCGTTGCCGTGGCAACCGGCAGACCCAGGCTCATCCATTTGATTGCCAGAGAAAGAAGCATGATTTGCCAATCTGTAGAAAACATCTCCAAGACCAGTCTGCATTTCATTAAAATGCCTGAATTCAATTATTTGGATCGACTTTTGGCAAATTCTGTGTACAACTAACACTTCAAGATCCAGGCTTTCATCACCTCGTCCGCTAACACCATTCCCTTATCTAGATTGCAAGTCAAAAACGACGGCTGTACACGTTCTATTGTTTAAAATTAGCACGACGCACGTCACATGACCATTTCTCCGCTTTCAGCTTCACTGGGAAACTCGATCGGACGTTATTTTAGGATCTGAACTCCAGAAGAATCAAACTGAAGCTCTTATCTCGGTCCGGGACCTCCGGCATTGTGCTTCACTAATGCGGCCGGCTACTTCCTGTTGTGTCTGTCACGCGCGGACTGCACAGCGACACGCCAGACAACCCACCAATCATGGGATTTAAGCTACAAGTTCAAACATGACTGGAGTCTAAACAGCGTGTGTTTGTTTGTTCGATGGCGGCTGAGCGAGGTCACGCCGGAGAGAAAGGTTACCGAGTCACACGACGAAAGACTGAAAGCATAAGTGAAAGGAAGTGACGTTAACGGGAAAAAAATAAACATAAAATGCGAAACAGTGTGGTTGCTTCCAATACATTCTGCTGTTTTGTTAAAATAAAAAACAACTTAATAAAAAGACCAAGAATTAAAAACTAACACTGAATCTAGTTTATACGAAACCCATATCCTCCACATAACACAACACAACAAACGTAAAGCAGGAGGATTACCGTAATGAAGATACGTCATTGAAAGACATCTGGCTCAAGCTTATACGTCTTCCCCCGTGCCGTTTAAATAGCAACACTGCTTGTGAATATATCTACCCCAATGTTCGAGGTCGTCTCCAAATGTGGGCACACAGGACGTGAGATGTGTGAAACCACGATGGTACCAGGATTAAAAAAATATATGAGCTCATCATTAAAAGAACGTTCAAAACCTCCAGACAGTTAACAACAAGAAAATGTGCAAAAAGCAGCATCTGTAATGGCAAAAAGGGGTGAATCAGAACCCACAGCATCAGTGATCTGCACGAATGTGACGCAGAGGTTTGGTTTAGGATTTTGAAGCGACACATGATGAGACAGCAAAACAAAACTATTAGATACAATTGGTGAGTCCTTATGATGATCCTCTTTTAATCAGGATGTGTTTTTAATCATTAAAGGTTATTATTTATTATTATTATTTTGTTTCTGATGCCGGGACTTTTGGTGCTGATGTCTGTGATGTCTATTTTAGTCAGAAGTCCCAACTCTTTCTTCTCTTTTATGTAATCCACTCAGAGCCACTCAGAAGTGATGAGGCTGCACTGCTTCAGCGTTGCTCTCAGACACCGCGCCGTTTCATCAGCACGTCTGATCTGATCTCTGCATACTGATGAGCTGGTGATCAGACTCCGCCTGTATCCGCTAATCACACATCAGACCTCTGTGTTCCGACTCCCTCTTCTCTTCCTGCAGCCATAACTCGGGCTGATTAACCTCAGACAGGTGCCTGGCTCGCCGACTCGACTGCGATGCCTTACAGAGAGGATGCAGTTTGTGATGTTATTAATGCTGCGCTCACAGTACGTTAAGAAAAACAAGCCTGGGGCCAAATCTAAATCAATTGGAGCTTCGGATTTGGAGCGAGGAAAACATGAAAACCTGGATCGTCCAATATTTAGGAAAAAAAATATATTGTGGTGAAATATGTGTATGATTTTATTGACTGAGGCGCTTAAGCAACGCTTATTTTGACTCCAGAGGAACCCGGAGGAGACCCACGGGGACACGGGCAGAACATGGAAACTCCACCCGGATTGGGATTCGAAGCAGGAATCCCTAGCGCTGAGTGGAGAAGTTCAAGTTCGAGTTCAAGTTCAAGTTATTTATTTATAGAGCGCTTTTTACAACAGAACATTATCACAAAGCAGCTTTACAGAATGAAAAGCCTTTAAAACCCCCAAAGAGCAAGCCAAAGCAACAGCGGCAAGAAAAAACTCCCTGTTTTGTTGTTATTTTAAGGAAGAAACCTTGTGAGGACCAAGACTCAGTGGGGGACTCATCCTCCTTGAGCGGCAGGGCAGCATCAACAGTGTAGGACAGCCATGTACAGATTGTGTTGAGATCAGGTGACCATATTCCATTTATATTTAACAAATGGAAAAACTCTAGAACATGCTGACCTCTAAGCCACCATGCCGCCCCTCCATAAAACAATCAAACAAAACTGTTTTAAAGCAAAGTATTCCGATTGGACTCTCCCCCTCTTTCTGGCTCCTCTGGTTAATACTGAAGCCTCATTTAAATGCAACGAGGTGTTGAATTCGGCGTCTTGAATTCCTTCGGCCGTATGAAGGCTGGCATTTTAAAGCCCATATGTCAAGTTTCTGCTGAAATCATTCCAACATGTCTGAATGCCCTTTGGAACTTGCCCAGTTGCGCGGGACGACTTTCAAAGTGCATGGGCTAATTCCTTATCTTGATGTCTGCACATGGCCGCGTGTTCCGCAGCGCTCCCCAGACGAGTCATTTAGGCAGCTCTGTCACTCAGCGCCCGGCGGAAAGAGACCGGCCGGGGTCGAGTGCGCCAAACCGCAGATTCAGGTCCATCAGGCAACACTTAAGTGAAAAAGTCATTAGGGCCGTGTGCCAAACAGCTTCCTGGAGCGGCGGGCGGGCGGCGGCGTCCTGAGCGGCTTCTGAGAGCGCTGATGAGAGCGCCGCGTTCCTGACGAGCATATTCATCCTTCTCCAATCAGGGTTCTAATCGATTTCGCTTGATCTTCAGTGTTCTGTTTAAAATTCAGCTGCTCTGATGTTACTGTCTCTTGGCTTTTGTTTTCAGAGGTGAGTCAGCGTTGGAACGTCTCATATGTTGGAGAGATTAAGCTGATTGAGACTCTTCTTCTTCTTCCAGATTCTGTACAGCTGAAAGTTTGTAACCACGCTCTTACTGTTCGGCTTCGCTTATTATTATTATTGGTTCTAGTCTCAGTGATGTTCCTTTAAAGGTTTAGAGTGAGGGCCAAATATACAGAACCAGTCAAGAGTTTGGACACGCCCCCTTCTAACTCCATTATCTATTTCCTCCACTTATCATATAGATGGACTTTGTAGTTTTCCAATTCCAGACTGTAGTTCATCTGTGTTCTTGGTTCTGTTGGTTCTCTGTTCTCTGTTGGTCAGGAGCATCACAGAACAGGTTTTATTTGGGTGGTGGATTGTTTATTGTCAGTTCTGCAGTGACACCGACGTGGTGAGGGGGGTTTAGGGTACTTTAATTTCTCCCCCTCAGTAACACTGCTGGGATAGAAATAATGCACCCACCCTGCTCTGTGGTGGTACTATTGGTGTCCTGACCATTAGATCAGAGTACACAGTATGTACTGTAGAACACTAACAGATGGACTACAGTCTGAACAAAGTTTAGCTTTACAGAAAGTGGAACGGAGAACATGTGGACGATAGGGGGAACAAAAAGGGGGCGTGTCCTAACCTGAGACTGGTACTGAATACACCATCTGTATGTTGGTGTCGTGCAGTTCACACCGTGAGACGATGTATAAAAGCTGTGTATGAATAAATAAAAAATAAATAAATAAGAAGCTGTTCAGTTGCAACACGTTAGCGAGTGCAGCATGACCCCCACCGACCCCGAAAACCAATCAAGTGCACTTGGAATCTAAATGCTGTTCCATATACACCTCTTTCGTAAGAAGCTTTATGAAGTGTGAAATCACTGTGGAGAGTTTGTGATTGCGTAGCTCAGGGCATCTTAATGACTGAACTCCAGACTCGCTGCTGATCAACGTCCAACTCTCCGGACCCATTCAGCCAATTTTAAAAAGGCCCTTGGCACCAAAAAAGTTCCATATGTCTGATGTAATGTTCTTGTTGAGAACATGATGGATTTAGAAAGCTATGTATGGCTGAGCTACATCCCCTCCTTTATTTCTCTCTCTCTCTCTCTCTCTCTCTCACGCTCGCTCGCTCTCTCGCGTTGTACAACCACAGGTCATGCTGACAAGCAAACAGCATACCAACAGATGGCCCCGCGAATGTTCACCTGCTCCCGACCGCTCTGTCCCCTCGTCTCCGCTGTGTCTCTGGCCCCTTCACCTGGTGCCGACCCAAAGCCAAGGGCCAGTTTAATACCAGGCAATCAGGGCCGAATGTCAGAACAGGTTCGGACATCAAAGGGTCCCTTAAATAGCGAGCTTCAAGGTGCGGGGCATTTCGAGGCACGTGGGAACTTCGGAGGGATATTTTGGGCATGTGCAACAACAAAGGCCTTCTTTCCTAATGAGGTCATTACACACTGCTGGCTTCAGCTCAACCAAAATAGTTTGTTTGTGTTCAGTAGTTTACGATGACAGGAAGCTGCGCAGGCTCCGCCGGGGCGCCGCGGTCACCTCAGGATTCAGAGTTCTCAGTCCATTTAAAGAGGTTTTGAGACGATACTAAAAATAAAACAAATTAAATGTAAAAGCCATACTGTATGGAGGAGGAGTGGGTCGCTGAATTCAGGCGTTTTATTTAGTCCTGTCCACACAGGTGTATCAAATCCAGAACATGGTCTTGTATTAAGAACTGCTTGCTTCCAACCTCAAAGGAAAAGTTCTATTCCCATTAGAACGGGTCTCCAGTGTATAACGTCTCTAATCTCATTACCTTCAGCTTAATCCTCTATTAGGGTCAAGAGGAGAGGTGGGTCCCTATGCCAGAAGAAAACGTTTCGGGCGCCAAACCATTGCTGGGCACACACTCACACACAGACACACCCACATTGACTCTATATGGGCAATTTAAAGCAACCGATTCACCTTAAAAATCCATGTTTTGGGATTTTGGAAGGAAACACGAGAACTCGGAGGGAACCCAGGTAGAGGGGATGGGACATGAAAACTCCACCCAGATCGGGATTCGAACCCGACTGCATCACCGTGCACGGATGTTACGGCTGTTATTGTGGTTTTGGTTCCGTTGGCGACGTGGATTTTGCTTGTTGGTTTGTGTAACGCCCCGTATACTCTTAGATTATTTACAGGGCAAGAGAGGTTAGGTATGCGTCTATATGTCGGTACTAAATTAATTTATATTTGATACTTCAATCCGGTGATTTTTAGGTAGGTTAGGACTTTTTTTGTGTTTGTGGGTTTCAGTGCTTCCTTCAATGTCTGTGGTATTTTAGCAGAGCATCGGTGCTGTATATATTTAGTGCATTCTACTAGTAGATGTTTCACAGTCAGGGATTTGTTGCTTGTTTCACAGGTGGGTGTTGGTTCTCCCTTTATCAGGTGTGCATGGGTGAGTCTGGTGTATCCAATATGGCATCTGGAAATGGTGACCTGGTCTGAACGTGGAAGCGGTTCCTTCATCGCTCAGCAGCCACCTTCATTCAGCCGTAACACACGACTCGAACCAGATCTGCGAGCACGTCGGATCCGGCCGTACTGATTAACTAGAAATATGAGGGCGGTTCAAACCGGTTGAGCTGAAGACGAATTGGAAGGCCGAGCTTCTGTGTGCACAGATGGCAGGAAGTCGATCCCGTCGCCGTGTTTCAGCCACGCTCGTAAATAAACTCAGACAGAGAGTGGGATGACACAAGCTGTCATTGCAGCCATTGCGGTCGAATAAACAGGGGCCGTGCTCGTCCAAGGGCCCGGAAAACATCCATCCATCTCTGGAAGCATGTTTTCTGAGTCTCGGCACCTTCCTCGGGTCCCCCCCCCCACCCCCGACCTCCTCCCTCTACAAAGTGGAAGCCAGAAAACGAAACAGCATTTGTTTTCCGTTCGAACGCTACTCAAGTTCAGCATGTTAGCATGACGAGTTAGAGAAACGCTGTACGCCGGTCACGATGTGCTCGCAGTCCCACCCTCACCACCAATCCCCCACACCCCGAGGGGCAAAAGTATAGACAGGAATAATGTTTTATGATCTGCACTGGTTTTAATTTTAATCAGGAGAAGATGGCCTCGCATTAATAATGGAACCCGCCGAGCTGAGAGCGAGCAGCTGAGCGGGATGGACCTCGGTGCAGGGGGGGACCGAGCTGCAGCCAGGCGCTCGTTATATAAGACGACGATGCGGAGAACGTACGATGAAGGAAAGGAGAGACAGACGGGAGGAACGGGATATGAAACTGTCCTCCGCTGATTGCGTTCCGCTTCTGAATCAGAAACACAGGAAGGATTAGAGCTTAATAAATCTGTTAAATCAGCAACCGAGCGCTGAGCCATCACACCGCACCAGAAAACATCCAGCAGGTTCCTCCAACGGCATGCAGTCTCCTGACCACCAAGGATTCAAGGATTTTTATTGCCACATCACCTAGTACTGGGGTACTGGAAGTAGAATTAAAAGCAGCCAGTTTAACCTGACTGTGGAAGATTGCCCTATATATATATATATATATATATATATAGATAGATAGATAGATAGATAGATAGATAGATAGATAGATAGATTTATATATATATACTGGCTGCTTTTAATTGCCCCATCTATATAATGTGTGTGTGTGTGCCAAGCGATGGATTGGCGCCCGACTTGGGTGTCTGCGCAGTGCCCGAAATGTATTATCAATCTCTTGTGGTTCTCTGTCTCTGATTGGGTCCAACGTGCCCGCGTTCTCCACTACCCCGCATCACGGTAAAAAGTTAGGATTGGATGCTGGAGTTGGAGTTTTAGAGATTTAGTCATTACAGTGAGATGGGGAAGAAAGAAACCCTCTGTACCCCGGAGTGATGGGATGGTGATGATGAACAGTTTGGGTTCCTTTTCTAATCTGTCCTCCTCCGTTGTTATGTCATGCTCTGTGTCGTTCTCGTCTTCCTCTCATCGAAGGCCTGTCTGACTCGGGAGGGAACGTCTTGATTAAGACAGCTGTCAGGTCTGGCATGTGGAAGGGTTTTGGGAGGGAAAAAAAAAAAAAACAGCGAGATACCGAGCCAGAACTTCAAAAGGTCTGGAGAAGGTTCCCGGAGGAGCGGCGTCGGGAAGCGAGCCGGGGTTAGCCGAAACGCAGCTCTCTTAAAATTCAGCTTTTGTCGCGAGCGTGACTCCCGTTTACCTCTGTCATGGCTGACAGAGACGTCTCAGACAAAGCGCCGGTCCCAGGACAACCCAATCAGATGTTCGACTAATCAGCCAGATGCAGCTGATCGCTAAGCAATGCTTTTGAAAGGCGCGGCGGATAATTAGACAGCGGAGGATGCGAACGTACTCGGCATCCAGTCGGCTCGGTCTATATAAACCACAGACGGCGGTGTCGGGTGAGAGGAGGAACCACCATATGCTCGGTCCTGCTTAGAACGCATCACGCTTGACTCGTGTTGAAGGACATCTTGTGCTCGTCTGACAGACTTTATTATTTAAATCTGAAAATTAAGTACAATATTAAAGCTGAAGTTATAATGTATTTATTTCGTAACTGGATAAGACCATATAGACAACCAGCCACTTGGCGCTGACTTGTGATGGCATTTCATTTCAATCCATCCATTATCTTCCGCTTTATCCTATATGAGGGTCGCGTGGGGGTTCCCCATGCCCATCCAGTGGAAAACGTTTCGGGCGCTGGGCAAATACACCCAGGACAGGACATCAGTCCATCACTGGGCACACACTCACTCACACAGACACACTCTATATGGGGCAATTTGGAGAATTCAATTGACTTGATGCATGTTTTTGCGTTTTCACTGTGGGACGAAACCAGAGAACCCGGAGGAAACCCACTCGGACACAGGGAGAACACAAAAACTCCACCCATATTGGGACTCGAACCGGGAATACCCAGCGCCAAGAGGAGAACATGCTAACCACTATGCCCCTCCCTAAAACAATGAGTAAGCCACTGTGCCGCCCCGTTTCATTTCAATAGTATTAAAATTTGTAATTGATTAAGTAACTGATCACATTGGGCCATTGAAATAGCAATCTGCCAAAGTCAGACTACACCTGGCTCTTAAAGGGAATGTGAAGTAATAGACTGATTGGTTCATCGCATGTGACAAACAAATCACGCCCAGGAACCACACCTGATACGCCCACAAAAGATCGCTAAAATAAAGCCACTAGAGGCACTAGAGGTTTCTTGGTGGTTCTACAGAGTTTATAAATCTCCACAGGTTCCTAAAGGGTAATTATGTTAAATGTCAACCTATACTTTTGTCTATTTGGGCAGACAGATAAGTGAGAGATATACGAGGTAGTGAGAGGATAGTAAATTGCCCCCTGCCGCCAAATAGATGCCTGTGTTCTGGATGCCTGTGTTCTGGATGCCTGTGTTCTGGAGGCCTGTGTTCTGGAGGCCTGTGTTCTGGAGGCCTCTGTTCTGGAGGTCTCTGTTCTGGAGGTCTCTGTTCTGGAGGTCTCTGTTCTGGAGGCCTGTGTTCTGGAGGCCTCTGTTCTGGAGGTCTCTGTTCTGGAGGCCTGTGTTCTGGAGGCCTGTGTTCTGGAGGCCTGTGTTCTGGATGCCTGTGTTCTGGAGGCCTGTGTTCTGGAGGCCTGTGTTCTGGAGGCCTGTGTTCTGGAGGCCTGTGTTCTGGATGCCTGTGCTTAGTTCTGCAACAGAACCTTTATGATTCTGTTTTTGTCATGGGAATTATTGTATCGTCATCTCTCCATTACAACCATAAGAACATCTCATCCTCTACAACCACTTTGATCTGCGTCTCAATCAACACTGGAGGTCATTAGAGTGTTGGGTTCTGATGACTTCTGATCTGACCTCTGGTCTGACCGCTGGTCTGACCTCTGGTCCTCCGCAGACTTCCTACTGTACGTAAAAAAGTGGCGGCTATGTAAACACAGCACACAGAAATAAGAACAGCTTGACCTTTTAAACTCAAACAGACAACAAAGTAAAGGAAGCCGCCAAGTACCAGACGAATGTCCAACCCTGTGTATTATGGTCTGTTTCAGATTCCTCGCTCGGCGCTTTTTTAATAACTGTATATTTCTGACGGGGCGTTTGCTGATGGTTGTGTTCACGTTGAGGCCTCGCAGGCGTCGTTAGTGGAAGTGTTAATGCGGCGGCAGGGAAGAATTTTCTGGCCGTTTTAATGACTTCCTGTCACCCTGGTGGACGGGGCTGATCGCAGTCTGGTTCTAGAGCGACTTCGTGCCACTGAGCAGAACGTAACGTCCATGCAGACCGACTCTGGAACGGAGGAACTTCAAAGCCCGGCCGGCGGTGCGTCGTGTGACCTCAACCCCAGGGAACACCTCAGGGATGAATAGAATGCCATTTGCAAGCCAGGCATTTTCATGCCGCATGACGATGCAAATGCCCCCTGACTGAATGTGTTCACGTCTCTCTGCACCATACAGAACCAGCTGCCCCACACACAGTACCCCCCCCCTTAACAAACACACAATCCTGAAGTACTGAATATTAAGCTTTTAATGGTCCTTACATCATGACAACAGTCATCTCATCACATTATCTATTCTTAATTTCCAAAATTAACATTTCCAAAAGTTTGGATACACCTCCCTTTTACTTCCATGTTCTCAGTTCCACATCCTGTACAGATGGACTTTGTAGTTCTCCAATTCCAGACTGTAGTCCATCTGTTTGTGTTCTACAGTACATACTGTGTACTCTGTTCTAATGCTCAGAACCCCAATAGTACCACCACAGAGCAGGGATTATTTGGTTGATGCATTAGTCCTATCCCAGCAGTGTAACTGAGGTGTTTAAATGAAACTCCAGCAGCACTGCTGCACTAAAACCCCCTCACCACATCAGTGTCAGTGCAGAACTGGCAATAAACAATCCACCACCCAAATGATACCTGTTCTGTGATGCTCCTGACCAACAGAGAACAGAGAACCAACAGGGGACTAACAACAATTGGAAAACTACAAACTCCATCTATATGGTAAATGGAGGAATTGGAGAATACAGCAAGAAGGGGGTGTGTCCGAATGTTGGCACAGCCCTCAGGAACTCATTCTCTCAGTTCTTAAAACTTTTCGGACCATTGATTTCTCATCCGCATCATTAAGGTCTAATATTTCGGGGACGGCTCATGAGAAAAACTCACATTCCATTCCGTTCCTCCGAGATGTGGAGTTCCGTAATTACAGAGCTGACCGTCGGTAACCGTGAGCTGGACATCTGCCGTGATGTGTGTACGACATGGCGCTGTCAGTGTAATGATGCTGGGGTGAAGAGTTACTGTATTTAAGAGACATCAATGGGGCCTTTAATAAAGGGGTCAGGAGAACCATGTTAGGCAAATGTCTACAGAAACCACCGAACGGGGCACGCCGAGCGGCGAAGAAAGACACCCTTTGGCCTCTTGGAACCTTCAGCAAACACTCTGACGAGGAGCCAAGATCAAACGGGCTTCGGAGTTCGGGACAGGTAATCCGTCTTCTCGGGGGGCCTTCAAAGAGGCCTGCTCAGGAAGCCAGGAAGGATGGAGCAGCAAGGGGGGGCAGACCTTTGCTTGGGGCCAGGCATCAGACCTTGGTGTGCTAACAGAGGAGGTGTTTATTAACGTCAGGTGATTCTGCTTAGCGTCGAGGTCAGAATGGGAATGAGGCGGAGAGACGTGCGACCGGGGGGAGGGGGGGGTGGACTCATCGAGGTCAAAGGGCTGTATGTATTAAGTGCGGCTGTGGAATGAATCAAAAGCAGACGAAACCACAGACTCACTCATTTACCCCATGTGGACGTTTTGTGGACAAAACCCATGATGAAGTGGGGAGAACCTGCAAATTCCACATCGAAGGAACCCATAACGGAGCCCAAGGGCAAGGCCATTAACCCTCATTGCACAATGGGTGCTGTGCAATACCAGTGAAATGTTAGGACACGCCTCCTTTTTGTTTCTCCATGTTTTCAGTTCCACTTTCTGTAAAGATGGACTTTGTAGTTCTACAACTCCAGACTGTAGTCCATCTGTTTGTGTTCTACAGTACATACTGTGTACTCTGTTCTAATGGTCAGAACCCCAATAGTACCACCACAGAGCAGGGGTTATTTGGTGGGTGTATTATTCCTATCCCAGCAGTGTTACTAAGGTGAAGAAATGAAACTACAGCAGCACTGCTGCACTAAACCCCCCTCACCACATCAGTGTCACTGCAGAACTGACCATAAACGATCCACCACCTGAATGATACCTGTTCTGTGATGATCCTGACCAACAGAGAACCAACAGAGGACTAACAACAATAAAGAACACAGATGGACTACAGTCTGGAATCGTAAAACTACAAAGTCCATCTATATGGTAAGTGAAGGAAATGGATAGTGAAGCAACAAGGGGGCGTGGCTTAACTTTTGACTAGTACCTTTTTAAGCTTAACCCTTTTTTTTACCCATAGTTTCTCAGAATCAGATTTACCAGTTTGTTATACTAATTAAACATTCTGCTCATCTAATCAGAGAGCGTCTGAATGTCTGCACCTGGGCGCTCAGATACAGTCAGACATCAGAACTCCGATTCCTAACGGGGCGCCGATTGTCGGTCTCTCTTTGGCTTTTGTGGAGCGTGAAAAGCCTGTGGTGTCTGCATTGAAATCGGAGGTTCCAGCCGAGTGGGTGTGAATGAAGCCGAGCTCATTTACCCAGCATTCAGCTGACTCATCAGCCCGTAATGAGAGCCATCTGATAAACTGAATGAACACCAGAAATACTCAATAAACTCTCCAGAAAGCTCAATAAGCTGCGCGGCACTTTGCTGCCTTTGCCTCGAGGCACCGATTCACTCCATCTCATCCCCGACCTGCACACGCGCACACACACACACACACACACACACACACACACACACACACACACACACACACACAAATGTTTGCATTTGCACTCCTGTGGTCGGATATGATCAAACAAAGGCTTACAGATCCCAGAGAGCGGATCACCAGAGTCCCTTCAATGACACGGAGAACGGGAAGCAAAGAGACACATCAAGAACCGGAAATCAGCAACTACACAAAAAATGATGTAAAGACACACACACACACACACAAACACACACTAATATAAATATATATATATATATATATATATATATATATATATATACAGACACACACACACACACACACATATATATATTCATTCATTATCTTCCTCTTTATCCTCTATTAGGGTCGCGGGGGGGGGGGTTTCCCATGCCCATCCAGGGGAGGCACCCAGGACAGGGCAGCAATCTATATCTATATATATCTATCTATCTTTATCTATATCTATATCTATCTATATATATATATATATATATATATATATATATTTATATATCTCTCTCTCTCTCTCTCTCTCTCTCTCTCTCTCTCTCTCTCTCTCTCTCTCTATATATATATATATATATATATATATATATATATATATGTATATATATATATATGTGTATATATATACACAGGTTCTGCATGGTTTAGGGAACCTGGTTCTCGATGTCATGACCTCTGAACCTGAGTAAGACGTTCTGTAAAATGCTATAAATGTAAATCTATATAATGTAATGTTCTCACAGATGTGTGTGAGTCAGCTCAGCCTGCTGCTGATGTAATGCGAGGAGAGGACGTTGTCCTCGTCCTCCTTTCTGTCCAGTTCCCTCAGTTTTTGGGACCCTCCCACCCCTCACCCTTTCAGAAGATAAGAGGTTTCAATCCTCGGGTATCTGCCCTCGCCGCTCCACCCCGGACATTCGACCCTCAGGCGGCCCGGGTCCGGTCTCGTTTGGGATGTGGCGATGTGTGATGGATGCTGTCAGGGGGTATTATGGTGGTGTTGGGCTCCGCGAGGAGAAGAAAACGACAGCCTGTGGTCGGGGGACGAAATCCGAGAAGGTCTGGCTTCAAAGCCACGCTGCTTTCGCTCGTTCCCTTCCTCCCGCTGTTCCCATGTTCTCCAGTAAACAGGCTCGTTCCATCACACGCTTTCTATAAGAAGCCATTTCGCTGTCGGGCTGCAGATGACGACCTGCCACCGAGAAGGTTCGGCTCCCACAATACAAAAACAGGTTTTAAGGTGAATTGGCTGCTCTAAATTGCCCCTAGTGTGTGTGTGTGTGTGTGACCAGTAATAGATTGGCGCCCTGTCCTGGGTGTATCTGCCTAGCTCCTGAAACGTTCTCCCCTGGCTGGAGGGGGTAAGTAGAGAGTTAAAAGGAACTGCACGTTTATCAGCTCGAGCTGATGTTCAGGCGTCCACATATTTTTTGCTCACAGCGTCTTTTAAAAAACCCAGGTTCTCCAGTCTGCAATAAGTTCTACCCCTGTTCCCCCGACCACCTCGCGCTGGATTAGCATAGAGATTGAACATGGGCTCCGCTGTAAAGTCACGTTCGACCCAAAAGCGGTACCCATCAGGCCATTCGGGTTCATGTGTTTGGATTTAAAGCGTGAGATGGAAGGGAACCTCAGTCGGCTTAAGCTGATTAACTCTAATCGAGGCTGTAATCATAACACGAGGCTTAGCGCCGGGCTGGAGCGAGATCCGGTGTCACCCGCGTCCACGACCTGGTTCTGATTTAGGTTCTAATCCAAATGCTACGGTATGCAATTAAAGCAACTTCGGTCCAAATGGAAAACAAAGGTGGGAATGGAGCATTGTGTGTGTGTGTGTGTGTGTGTGTGTGTACCCAGGACAGGGCAACCCTCCGTCACTGGTCACACACACTATAGGTTTTGGACTGTGGGAGGAAACCAAAGAACCTGGAGGAAACCACGTGGACACGGGGAGAACATGAAACCAACCTTGCGACCTGAAGGCCCCCGGTCCGATTCCCGGTCCCACCAAGTACTACGGCTGAAGGCAAGGCACCTAACCCCAACCCTAACCCTAACCCTAACCCCACCTAACCCGCTGCGGTCACGTGTGTTCGCTTTAAACGTGGAGCGCTCTGTAGGAGGAGGTGGACATGCCGCCCTCCGAAACCTTGTAGAGAGCCATTGCAGAATAGTGGACCTTGAGAGTGGAGCACATTATGCTTTGCTTTACTGCACTCTGCACTCTCATTCATGTGAGAATGTTTTATTCGTCCCACAATGTGAAGCAATCCCCAAAGTGTGAGAAGACGCTCTCGCGCCACATTGTCTGTTATGACAGGAGGCAGATTTATAGAGTGTCGAATAAAAGGCAAAGTCTTGTGGAGCGCTCCGGCTGATGAATGAGGTGCGAATCTGAGGGAAGAGTGATCAGTGGCTGGGGCTAATGCAGCGCGGTGTTTACACCGCGTGTACGTCTGTGATCTATATTAAACACACGGCGCTGGAGCCGCATTACCTCCGTCTGCGAGAGAACATACAGCACGCCGCTTTCAAATCAACATTGTACTCTGACCGGAGCTGTTTACAAAGCCGAGTGAGTGAATCCAGATGCTGCTTTCATTTCTATACACTAAAAAAAAAAAAAAAAAAAAAAAAAACTTACGCCGTTCTGAAGAGGCGCCAACACGGGCAGAGGAACACCCTCAGAAAGTGAAACGCACAATGACAGGAGAGAACTTCCTTCCTAGATGTTTGTTCCAACTTCATGCGTTATTTTGCCCCCTGCGGCGGTGACCTCTGTTGGATCCGGACGCGAGGTCCGAGCGTGGAGTCATAACGCCCGGCACTAAATGCACAAGAGTCATGTGGAAAAGTTATATATTTATAATTATGTTTTGGGTGCAGGGCGCACGGTGGCTTAGTGGTTAGCACGTTCTCCTCTCAGCACTATAGATTCCCCGTGTCTGCGTGGGTTTCCTCCGGCTTCTGCGGTTTCCTCCCACAGTCCCAAAACATGGATCAAGTCAATAGAGTTCTCCAAATTGCCCCATATAGAGTGTGTCTGTGTGAGTGAGTGTGTGCCCAGCAATAGATTGGCGCCCTGTCCTGGGTGTATCTGCCCAGCACCCGAAACGTTCTCCCCTGGATGGGCATGGGGAACCCCACCGCGACCCTAATATAGGATAAAGCGGAAGATAATGGATGGATGGATGGATGTTTTGGGAGTAACGTCCAATAAATCGACCAATCAGCGCGTCACTTGCTGTTCCCTTTAAGAACCAGGTGGCGCTCTTACTTTGGCGGGTTGCCATTTGAGCGGTGCAGCTACATCCATGAGGTTTCTCCATCTGAGTGTGAATGGAGAACCCAGAGTATTGTGTGTTCTATGGATCTGCATTCTCTGTACAAATGCAGTCAGATTTAATGGTGCTCCGTTCGTTGGCCACATGGCGTCTTTTTTGACGACTTAGTGCTGAGATAGCGACCGACGTCTGACTGTCGGTTGTTTTCAGTCGGGTTTTCCGTCGCGAGATAGCGATACACCAGAAACGTACCTGCACACCCCTCCTTTTTAAACAGCCATGCTTATTGGGGTGGGGTGGGGAGATGTAAGCCTTTAGCGTAATTATGTAGTGGACGCGGTTTAGGACGCTGCCTCCGTTTGGTGTGAGGGGACGGAGTTGAAAATGGTATTAAATGTCACTGTGGCTTCAACGTTCCCGTCTCTGAAACACAGAGGCCTCGGTCCAAACCCTGAAATTAAGTGGGCCGTCCCCTTCGGCCACAGAGTTTATGTTAGACGACAAAACGCTGTAAATACAGGATTGTGGGAAGGTTGAGAGGCAGCCGTGTTTCAACCCAGTTTACAGAACGTTCCTGAAACAACACGATGACAAGTTGGTTACAGTTGAGGAGCCAAGACTCTCCGGTTTCAAACAAACGTCCAGATTTGTCTGTTTTTGCGATCAGCGCTGCTGATGTGTACGAGACGCTCTCGCAGTTCAGCTATGAACATATCCTGGGATTAGATTAGATTAGATTAGATTAGATTAGATTAGCATCATTTTAAAGACTACAGAGTTCAGTGTAGATCAAAAGTCTGCTAGGAGCGCAGATTAAGAAATGGGGCGGGGACGGGGAACCAGGTGAGGTAACGGGTTCCAGCTGCAGCCTCTCAATTCTTAAAAATAAGGATGAGAGCGTCTTGGCTTGTGCGCTCACGTCATCTCATTTTGGATCTGCTGAATCCTATCCCGGCAACACGGTGATGTAGTGGTTAACACAACGTCAGGTAGGTTCGAACCCTGAGATTCCATGTTCTCCCTGTGGGTTTTCTCTGGGTTCTCTGGTTTCCTCCCACAGTCCAAAAACATGGATTCAAGGTCAGTTGGCTGCTGTGAATTGCCCCTATATAGGATGTGTGTGCGAGTGAGGGTGTACCCAGTGATGGATTGACACCCTGTTCTGGGTGTATCTGCCCCTCGCCCGAAAGGTTCTACCCTGAATGGGAATGCAGAACCCTGCCCACGACTTCAGTAGAGGATCAAGGGGAAGATAATGAGATGCGACGTGTCATCACGCCGTGGCGTGATTGTTGGTGCCAGGCAGGTTTATTTCGAGCATTCTGAGACAGCTGTATGCACAGTGCTGTATAAAGTTCCTCAATGCAGTGAAGTAAAAACATCCCGTGAGCTTCTGATGGACGGTGGACTTGTATCCGATGGAGCGCTGACGGAGGGATTAACTGGATTAACTGGGCTGCGCCGATAAGTGAAAAGATTAACAATTTATTGTTAAAATCTTTGCCTACGACAAACGTGCTGTACGTATACATAACGCGCTCATTCCAGCTGAATGAATGGAGGATGCTGGGAGTTGAACGTCAGATTAATTTGTTTTTCACCTGCGAACGATTTACGACAACGAAATCTGAAGGGAAGTTGATTTGATGATGATGTCAGAACCGTGACCCCAGCACCTGTCACCACCAGCACGCCGTTCCACTCTGCAGAACGCCACTTGAGCCTCGGGTGGCATACCAACAGGCTCAGGAACAGCCTGCTCCCCCGGGCTGTCTGTTAAAATTCAATCCGGCAGCGTTAATCCCTGCACTTTTTAACTTAATCCCGCGCTCCCCATTTGCTCTTTTGCACGATCCTTAAATTCATCCCTCAATATCATTTGCACGACACTGCAGTGAGTGTGGCGGCACGGTGGCGCCTCATTGGACGATGGTTCCATGTTTGAGTTCCTCGTACGGGGTCTGGTGTCATTTCTATGTGGAGTTTGCATGTTCTCCTCTCGTGTCTGAATGGGTTTCAATCCACACGCGGAATGGTTCAAGGTTTAGTTTCTTAGTAGATCTGTGTGGAGTTTGCCCCACAGGCTTCTCCCACATGCCAATTGGTTCAAGGTGTGATTTGAGGGAGTGGTGACCTTTGTAAGTGGGGTTTGCATGTTCTCCCTGAGTCTGAATTGTATTTTTCACTTTGCCTTCGGTACAAACACATCAGACTCCATCAACATCCATTGCCATTGGCTCCTCCCTTCCCTCAGTGTCGCTATGCTCCTCCCACAAAGCCTATGAACACTGCAAAGCTAAGTCTTTATTAAAACTTACATAAACAGAAACAGAAATAGAGAAAAAACAACAAAATGCAATAAAACAAAGAATTTAAAATCGCAGCCCCATTAAAATTGTTATTCATCTCAAGCACTTAGCATTGAATATAAACCCAAACGTGTGCATTTGCAGGTACCGAATCCTGAAAGGTTCAGAGATTAATATGCTCTCCATCTGTTGTTTATACGTGAAAATCCCGACAACTGAATCGCGAGCAGAGAAATCATATGGCGCGGCTTCATGCCGTAAACAGAGACATTTGGTGGACGTGGCCGTGCATTTCTCACAGCTCTTAGATGAAGACGAAAAAATATACAGAGGCCGTTCTGCCTCATTAGCGATTCGTGTCATCGAATGGAATGTCTTTCTTGGAAAACGTCTCTACAATGAATAAATAAAAGCCTTTAAAGCGTCTCGCCACTTAACAGCGTGCCTTCAAATGGCTCAGCGCCGCAGAATTACTTTTATGCTTCGTCTAATGACACGAAATATTCAGTCAGTGTAAATACTGATGCGGATCACATGGCATTTCGGTTGCCCCCCCCCCACCCCTCTCAGTCTGGTAATTGTTGTAACAGTTTCGTGAGACAGAGATGAGATGAGATGCGATGGGATTATCTGTTTGAATATAAGCTTATAGCTCGTCTGAGATTTAATGTTTGAACCCGGGATATAAATCTTGGGTTGAGGGGGGGGGGGGGTGCTGGTCTACATCACGGAGCAAAACACCCTGGACAAGTCACATAATCATGGAGAGGTTTCGCTTACACCCTGCACAAAGCACGTCATGACGATCATCCCACCAGCAGTCTATACTCACGCCTTCCGCCCGCGTGGTTTAAATAGCAACGCTGCGTGTGAATACAGTCCGACGTCGGTCGCTATCTCTGTGCTGAATCATCAACACAGGGGCCACTGAACGCTGAATACTGTGGGTTCTCCATTTACACTGAAAGCTCCGGGCCGAGCAGAGCTGCAGTAATGGGTTGGAATGCACTGAAATGGAGAACCGCATGAAGCAGAGCATTGAGTCCAGGTAGCTGCACCGCTCAAATAGCAAGCCGCCAAAGTCAGAGTGCCACCTGGCTCTTAAAAATAACAGCAAGTGACACGCTGATTGGTTTATTACACGCTACACTCAAAACACACCCATGAAGAATAAAGAGGATTAGTTTCATGCCAAGCATGGCGTTCTCTTCCCGCCGTTATGATAGCAAAGACACACGACGCACAATTAAACTGCTCTGTGAGGGGTTGATGGCTCGATCGAGATTGCCGACACGTTCGTGCATAATCTGAAATGTGAAAAGAAACACAAGTAGACGGAGGGAGAACATGCAAACTCTGCACCTTCTCATTTTGCATTGTGGTGACTCCACCCATTGCATCACATCATCTTCCAGATATCGCTCCAACTGCTCGGACTGACCGGGTTCTCATGCCCCATTTCTGCATCTGTAATAAATCATGTTTAAATGCTAATTCGTTATTAGAAATGCCTTTGTAATAGTGTCAGCACATCGGGAAGCTGTTACAGAACGTAATCAAGCGCTGTAATTGTCCTTCGATTTTTTTTTTTGCACCAGTACTGACCATGAAAATATATCAGCGCAGTATCATTTTGTGAAAGTTATCTGAGGAGCTGGAAACTTTTTTTTATTGCAGGTTTTAATCTGTGTGAGTGAGATGATCGTAGTAACTCGTAAACTGTAGAGTGGAAGACCAGGTTACACAACTGCTCAAGTTCAAGATCATTTAATTATATACACATCTTCTCACTGTCCTAAAACTGAACCTTCAGAGAACATGGCGAAGGAATAAAGAGGCAAGAAAACCGTCTCATGGTGTTGGTTTTTAAGGAGGAAACCTTGTGAGGACCGGGACTCAGTGGGGGACTCATCCTCCCTGAGCAGGACGGTGCAGGACATCCATGAACAGATCGTAACTCCTCGGGTGGATGAAGACTCTGAACCAATGAGGTCCTTTTGAGAAGTCAGGGAGTCGATCAGTAGGAGCCCAAACATCTGGGCTACATAGTCTGAGCCCAAATACACACTCAACTGTTCCACCTGAAATCTGATGAGGCAACGTTCTCAGCTCCGGGCCGAGCAGAGCTGCAGTAATGGGGTGGAATGCTGATGGAAGTGTAAAGCTATTCTGCTTTAATAAAAGAACCGAACTCGAGCTCCCTGCAAAGTCGCCGGGCCTCAACTCCACACGGAACACAACATAGAACTACAAAAGGTCTTCACTTCAGTGGACAACGGAAACCATTGGGATTCTCAAACTGGTAGAACTGGAGCTACATGGAACCACCAGGATTATAAAATTTCCCAATTATGTAATTCCTCCAGAACTGATTAAATCACAAAAGATCATTTTACAGGGTGGATGGGTGGTACAGTAATGTAGAGGCGGCACATACACTGGGTGGAGTTTCCATGTTCTCCGGTTTCCACCTACAACACAAACACATGGATTTAAAGTGAATTGTCTACTCTAAATTGCCCCTATATAGTGTGTGTGTGTGAGTGAGTGTGTGTCCAGCGATGAATTGGTGCCCTGTCCTGCCCTGACACGTTCTCCCCCGGATGGGCATGAGGAACCCACTGAACTTCTGAATTATGCAGAAGATAATGGGATGGTTCCCATCCAGCACCCCTGAAGCAATGAGGGCCACACTGACAGCCCCCCCCCCCTCCACCCCCCAACTTTCAGATGGCTGGCCCACCACCTGACCACTGAGCTAGCACACCCGGTTCTAAATACCGCCGTGGTTTCAGAGCTTTAGATTAAAACAGTCTTTATTTGCATAGAACATTTTTCCGTGGAGGTGTTTGAAGTCTGTCGTCTTTGGATAGACGGCAACGTTTTACCTTCACCCACGGGGACGCGGCGCCGCCGCTACATAAAGCCGATTTGCAATAAAACGGTCTTAAAGAAGCTCAGAGTTAATTGCAGTTCAGAAAATCCTGCGTCTCAAATGACAGCTCAATGACTCTTAATTAATTTGGCAGGTCGGCTGAAGGTAGAACCGCATCTGACCTCGTTTGAATCCCGATCCGTGTGAGAACTATGGAACGATGTCCGCGCTCATCTAATCGTAAGTGTACAGGGGAGGAACCTGCAGACTGGGGTGGAACCCATGATGAAATGATGGCCTCCCCATGCTGCTTGTGTTGAACGCATACAATATACAACACAGGGGTGGCACAGTGGTGTAGAGTTCCAAACATCCACCCCTCATCCAGGTTCCAATCCCGATCTGGGTGAAGTTTCCATGTTCTCTCCCACAGTCCAAAAAACATGGATTCAAGGTAAAGTGGCTGCACTAAATTGCCCCTATGTAGTGTGTTGGCAATGCCCAGCGCCCGAAACGTTCGTCCCTGGTTGGGCATCTTTGGGGAAATTATTATCACTAAAGAAGCCAAATGCTGTTAAACTGTTTAATCTTCTGCTGTGTTTATTCTCCAAATCTTTTTTTTTTTTTAATTAAAGCAATCCAACAATTTGATATTTCAAACAAACTGTGCGTTAAAAAGCCTTTAAAGCCTGAAGCCCATCAGCAGAACGTCCATCACGTCTCACTCCGGCTCACGTGCACGCTTACAGAAACTCATCCCAGGTGTGCATCACTGTCAACGGATGAGTGACAGGTCCAACCCCGCCCTTCGCACTTTCTGTGATTAAAGCTGCGGCGTGTGTGTGTGTGTGTGTGTGTGTATTGTGTGTGTGTATGGTGTGCGTGATTCCATGTGTGTGTGTGTGTGCACGCGTATGTGCCTGCAGCTGATTAGACTTCTTGTTCTTCTTCCTTTGTCTGAGATGTGAGAGAACATTCAGTCTGCTATAAAAGCACTTGGTTCTCTTCT